>PVKP010052540.1:0-12403 GCA_004027715.1 Plecturocebus donacophilus | reverse complement strand
CAATAAATCCAGGAGCTGGTTTTTGAAAACATCAACAAAATAGGCCACTAGCCAGATTAATAAAAAGGGAGAGAAGAATCAAATAGATGCAATAAAAACAATAAAGGGGGTATCACCACCGAATCAACAGAAATACAAACTACCACCAGAGATTACTACATACAACTCTATGCACATACATCAGTAAAACTGGAAGAAATGGATAAATTTCTGGACACTTGCACCCTCCCAAGCCTAAACCAGGAAGAAGTCAAAACCCTGAATAGACCAACAAGGACTGAAGTTGAGGCAGCAATTAATAGCCTACCAACCAAAAAAAGCCCAGGTCCACATTTTACAGCCAAATTCTACCATACAATGAGGAGCTGGTACCACTCCTTCTGAAACTATTTCAAACAATACAAAAAGAGGGAATCCCACCCAAATCATTTTATGAGACCAACATCATCCTGATACCAAAACTTGGCAGAGACTCAACAAAAAAAGAAAACTTCAGGCCAGTATCCATGATGAACACAGATGCAAAAATCTTCAATAAAATACTGGCAAAATGATGGCAACAGCACATCAAAAAGCTTATCCATTACCATAAAGTCGGCTTCATCCAGAGGATGGAAGGCTGGTTCAACATATGCCAGTCTATAAATGTAATCCACTACATAAACAGAACCAAAGACAAAAACCACATGATCATCTCAATAGATGCAGAGAAGGCCTTCTACAAAATTCAACAGCCCTTTATGCTAAAAACTCTCAATAAACTAGGTATCCATAGAACATATCTCAAAATAATAAAAGCTATTTATGACAAACCCACAGCCAATATCATACTGAATGGGCAAAAACTGGAAGCATTCCCTTTGAAATCTGGCACTAGACAAAGATGCCCTCTCTCACCACTCCGATTCAATATAGTACTGGAAGTTCTAGCCAGAGCAATCAGGTAAGAAAAATAAATAAAGGGTATTTAAATAGGAAAGGAGGAAGTCAAATTGTCTCTCTTTGCAGATGACATGGTTGTATATTTAGAAGACCCCATTGTCGCAGCCAAAAATCTCCTGAAACTGATAAGCAACTTCAGTAAAGTCTCAGGATACAGAATCAGTGTGCAGAAATCACAAGCATTCCTATACACCAATAACAGACTAAAAGAGAATCAAATCAAGGGTGAACTCCCATTCACAATTGCTACAAAGAGAATAAAATACCTAGGAATACAACTAACAAAGGATGCAAAGGACCTCTTCGAGGAGAACTACAAACCACTGTGCAAGGAAATAAGAGAGGATATAAACAAATGAAAAAATATTCCATGCTCATGGTTAGGAAGAATCAGTATTATGAAACTGGCCATACTGCCCAAAATTATTGACAGATTCAATGCTGTCCACATCAAGCTACCTATGACTCTCTTCACAGAACTGGAAAAAACCACCTCAAACTACATATGGAGCCAAAAGAGAGCCCACATAGCCAAGACAATCCTAAGCAAAAAGAACAAAACTGGAGGCATCATGCTACCTGACTTCAAACTATACTACAAGGCTATAGTAAGCAAAACATCTTGGTACTGGTACCAAAACAGAGGTATAGACCAATGGAACAGAACAGAGGCCTCGGAGGCAATGCCACACATCTCCAACCATCTGATCTTTGACAAACCTGACAAAAACAAGCAATGGGGAAAGGATTCCCTGTTTAATAAATGGTGTTGGGAAAACTAGCTAGCAGTATGCAGAAAGCAGAAACTGGACCCTTTCCTGATACCTTACACTAAAATTAGCTCCAGATGGATTAAAGATTTAAACATAAGACCTAACACCATTAAAACACTAGAAAGAAACCTAGGCAAAACCATTCAGGGCACAGGCACAGGCAAGGACTTCATGGCTAAAACACAAAAAGCATTGGCAACAAAAGCCAAAATAGACAAATGGGATCTAATGAAACTCCAGAGCTTCTGCACAGCAAAAGAAACGATCATTAGAGTGAACTAGCAATAAACAGAATGGGAAAAAAATGTTTCCAATCTACCCATCTTACAAAGGGCTAATATCCAGAATCTACAAAGAACTAAAACAGATTTACAAGAAACAAACTAACCAACCCATTCAAAAGTGGGCAAAGGTCGTGAACAGACACTTTTCAAAAGAAGACATCTATGAGGCCAACAAACATGAAAAAATGCTTATCATCACTGGTCATTAGAGAAATGCAAATCAAAACCACATTGAGATACCATCTCACGCCAGTTAGAATAGTGATGATTAAAAAATCAGGAGACAACAGATGCTGGAGAGGATGTGGAGAAATAGGAACACTTTTACACTGTTGGTGGGAGTGCAAATTAGTTCAACCATTGTGGAAGACAGTGTGGCCATTCCTCAAGGACCTAGAAATAGAAATTCCATTTGACCCAATCCCGTTACTGGGTATATATCCAAAGGATTATCAATCCTTCTGTTATATGGACACATGCACACGAATGTTCATTGCGTCACTGTTTACAATAGCAAAGACCTGGAACCAACCCAAATGCCCATTGATAACAGACTGGACAAGGAAAATGTGGCACATATACACCATGGAATACTATACAGCCATAAAAACCAATGAGTTTGTCTTCTTTTTAGGGTCATGGATGAACCTGGAAACCATCATTCTCAGCAAACTGACACAAGAACAGAAAGTCAAAGACTGTATGTTCTCACTCATAGGCAGATGTTGAACAATGAGAAGACATGGACACAGGGAGGGGAGCACCACACACTGGGGTCAGTTCGGGGCCTAGGGAAGGGACAGTGGGGGTAGGGAGGTTGGGGAGGAATAACATGGGGAGAAATGCCAGATAGAGGTGACAGGGGGATGGAAGCAGCAAACCACATGGCCACGTGTGTACCTATGCAGCAATCCTGCATCATCTGCACATGTACCCCAGAACCTGAAGTACAATTAAAAAAACACACACATATCTATCTATCTATCTATCTATCTATCTATCTATCTATCTATCTATATATATATATGTATATATATATATATGTATATATATAACTATTTTTACATTATCTGTCTTTAGGACTGTCTCAGCTGAAAAGTTATAAGCCTCAATCAGTTTAAGCCACTTTTTCTATAGAAGTATAGGAGGGAGTTCTTTTTTGGCACCTCCAGACACAAAGGTTAACTGGTAAAATTCTAACATACCTCACTTAGTTGTTGGAAAGCTCTTATATAACAAAATTACTTGTAGTTATAATATACTGGTTTTAGAACAAAAGCATGGATAACTCATCAAACGACTCCTATTGCCCTTTGTAATCATGATTTTTCTGTATTTATTATTTCTGTTTTGACACTTTCCTGCCTCAGTTCCTAGCACCATAATTTTCCTTTTCCCCCCTCTGTGTTTACGTCATCACATGCTCCATATCTTTTTCTGCCAAGTTCATGACCTCCTCTATTCCATCGACAATAAAAAACACTCAAGGGAAGATTATATTCCCTTCTTAGTTTTGCTCTTTTCCAGAATAGGTTTTTCATCTTTATTTGACTATACTTTTTTCTTTTTCTATTTCATTCATTATAGAATTTTTGTCTACTTCTCACTTCATTTCTTAAATATTTAATGTGGAGAGCTCTTTTATTTTGTATGAACATAGTGTGAATAAACCTTCCTTTATTTCATATATTTTGCTTCCATATTTTCTATCTGATCTGAGAATTCTATTTCTTTTTCTTACTTTGATATACATGGTGTGTTCTTTTCACTTAAAAATATAAATCTAGAGGGTTCAAATGTCCAAGGTGAAGAGAACACCAGGGATTCCCCCAGGTCTGATTTGACACTTCTGGTTCTTATCATTGTCATGGGCTAGGAGAATGGCAGGCGGTCTGCCAGAGTTGGGAGACAAACGTTCTTACTGGGTAACTTAGATTCTTGGTCTTTTTCTCTTTTACTTCTTTGGCCACACTTTTAAACACTTTTTATAAGATTTAATTCTTTATTTTATTATTGACTTTTTTATTTATAAAAACTAATTTAGCCCAAATTTATTATATTTTAGGGAAGGAGGGACTTGTATTTGACTTGACTTCACTGTCTTAACCAATGAGTCTCTGTTGAAAAGGGATTAGACATCCGTAAAAATAATTTAGCATAAGCAATTAATTCATCCAGTGAGAAAGGAATATTGTACTGTGCAATGAGGTGGACAAGACAGCAATCATATTACTTTTCAGTTAATTTTATAAAACAGGTTCTTGGCTCTGTAATCCAGGCTGGAGTGCAATGGCACTACCACAGATCACTGCAGCCTCGACTTCTTGGGCTCAGGTGGTCCTCCTACCTCAGCCTCTGGGTAGCTGTGATTACAGGTGTGCAGCACTATGCCCAGCTTTTTTTTTTTTTTTTTTTTTTGGTGGAGAGATAGAATCTTAGTATGTTACCCAGATAGGTCTTGAGCTCCTGTGCTCAAGCAGTGATCTTGTCTGAGCCTCCCAAAGTGCTGGGATGTCAAGTGTGAGCCACTGTGCCCAGCCCACCAGATTACATTTAAATTTACTGCTCTCTACTGACAGTCCTTCAGACCATGATGTATATGTCTTTGAAGTAGTATTGTTTGAACATTGGCATAAGAATGAATATTAAATGTCTTTTAAATTAAATAGAATTTTAAAAGCAGTTAGCAATTGAGAACATATCTCCAAAAACATAAAAGTCAAAGGATTAGAATCTTTAATATATGATGAGTACATTCCAGTAGATGAAATAACATCAAAGGCAATGGACAGATAATTTGGAAATGAGGGAAAAGTGAAAGCCTGCGAGTAACAAGGAGTGCTACTGGGTAGGTTCAAACTTACTAAATGTCCAAAAAGTATGATATTCATGTAGCCATCGAGCAAAATAATACAATTATAAACAATTAAAAATCAAAATGAAAAAATTGAAATAATAAAATTTTCAACCCAAGAAATTTAAGCTGAAATTGATATTTCCAGCCACTGCAAGGCAGAATGGGAAAATTTTCCATTTTGGAGAAATCTATTTGGTAAAATCTGCCACTAACACCTGCTGGGCACCAAGGAGAGGTCAGAAAAGAACAAACACTTCCTAGAGGGACTTCTGGGAAGACAGGAAATGAGGTGATTGTTAAAATGGAGGACATTTACTGCTGTTTAGAGAGATGTAATCTAGCCCTTGGAAATGTTCATATACTTTCACATAGCAATTATACTTATAGGGATTTATTACATGGTAAACCTGCAAATAAAGTTTTATACATTAAGGGCTTTTATTGCACAAATATGTTAATTATTCATAGAGTGAAAAATTATGAGCAGATGAAACATTCAGCATTTGGAATAACTGCAAACTGAACTGCAGTACAACTCTACAGAACAATAAGATATAACCATTAGAAACAATATCTATGAAAAAGCAGTGAAATGGAATAATTCACATGCTAGAAGGTAAATAGTAACAACAAAATTTCAAGCATAAGTTTAGCTAATCACGTAAAATATACATAAGCTGAACAAAATAACTGAACTAATATAGAGTGGTGAAATAATCTTTTTATATATTTGCATGTATACAATTCTTTTTTACAACAAAATTAAAGTAAAATTTAAAACATAAATAAAATTATAGGCAAGAACTTCTTTTTATCTTTATGATTTAGTTAAATTTTCCTGTTTTTAAAAAATAGATGTATTTGAGCCAGTGCATAATTTAAAAGATACAAGCCTGTGTGAAGAAGTCTCTCCTCCAGCATTCAACCACGTTGCTTCTGTTTGCTTTGGAGAGAAACTCATCTCCCTGCTTCATGAGTTACTTGTGTAACCTTTCAGAGATAATCTTTGCATTTTTAAGCATATGTCTGTAATATATGTTAATATTATGTACATGTTGGTTAGATATTTGAGCCTGCGGATCCTTTGTAAGAGAACTCAGCATACGGCCAAGAAGAATAGACATGGACTGAGAACACCCAGTCGTTTCAGTTCTACCACTTAGGATAGTCATCAGACTTGCAGGTTCCTTCAGGTTTCAGACTCCTTATGTGCAAACGAGGGTAGTAGCCGCTTACCTGCTAGTGTCACAGCACAGATACATCCAGTGAAATGTGAGCAGTGGTTCAGAGAAGGGGCTCGGGAGATGTTCTGCTTGGATTTGCTGCCTTCTGCACATTTCCATATGCTGAGTAAAGATTATTATGTTGTTGAATCTCCAGGTGTTGAAAGATTTGTTTTCTGTCGTTCTGAAAAAATCCTAGATTAACCTTTTTTTTGTCTCCCCAACACTGGAAACATACTGCTCCATCATTTTCTGGCTTGAATGTTTTCTGATGAAGCAACTACTACTGTTTTAAAATCTTTCTTCCGTTTTATCTATGATTTCAAGATTTTGTCTTTATATCTGTTTTCCTAGCAATTTTTACATGATCTTTGATGTGGTTTTACTTGTGTTTATAGTTAATGACATTCCATGGAGCTTCATGGACCTGTGGCTTTATACCATTATCAAATGTGTAAATATTTCTATATATCTTAAATATTTTTTCTAATTTGTATATTCATCTATGCTATTTCTCAAATGTTTTTATCTCTTTCTGGAACTTCCATTATCATAGGTTGCTAATATTAAAATACAGGGCGTTTAGGTTTTGTTCAGTCTTTTTTGTCCCTCTGTGCCTTACTTTATACAGTTTCTGTTACTATATCAATGTGTCACGATCTTCCTTCTTCCTGCAATGTCTATTTGGTATTAATTTATGTAAACTTTTTATTTCATCTATTATATTTTTCAACCCTGCAGGTGTCATTTTTTTTTACATCTCCTTTTAATCTTTTTATTTGTTCATGTTTTCCTTTAAGTCTTTAAAAATGAGTTTTAGAAAAATTCTTATTTACAAATTCCCCATCTTGCCATTTCAAGATTTCTTTCTATCAAATATTTTTGAAAAGGCAGCCATATTTTCCTGTTTCCTTGGATGGCTGATAATTACTGGACAGATGCTAGACATGAAATTTACATTGTTGAGAGGATGTTGTGTTTTTAAAAAGAGTTTGAGGTAAGTTATAAAGATGTAAGTTACTTGGAGATACTTCCCAGGCTGTTTTATCATTTTGTTTTGTTTTTAATTTAATACTAAGTCTGAAATAGTCTCTAGAACTAGTTAGCTCCACAGCTCAAACATGATGTGTCTGTGGTCTCCACTTCAGCCAGAGACTTTTAACAGGGCACCTTTCCAGCAGGTAAGAAGTGGAATCATTCCCAGTCTTAATGTGAATCTTTGCAATGGTTCATCTTTAGCTTCTAGGTAATTGTACTTTCTCTTGCAGTGGCTTTTTATTTTTACTTTTTCAAATTTCATAGAGTTTTATCCCAAGCCTGTACAGATTGATATTCAGGTAACCAATCAAAGATTTGAAAAGACCCCCATAGAGTGATCTAGGACTCTTTCTCTATTTAGCTTCCTTCCTTTTGTTTTCTGGTACTAGGCTCCGTACATTTTAGCCACCTGGAACTCTGAGCACAGATCACTGCCTCCGTAATTAGCAAATCTACTGGACTGTTCTTGAACTGACCCTCCCGTGCTGCACTCTGGAAATAGCATCCAGGCAAAAAAGCTTGCTTGATGGTTGAGACAACCTTGCTTGCTTCTCTTCAGCTAGGCAGTAGCCTTGTGCTGCTCACGTCCAATGTCTAAAAACTATCGTTTTGTAGATTTTGTCCAGTTCTATGTGTTACTAGTCTTTTTCCTAATAAGAGAGAAAATTTTACAGCAATTGCTTCTTTAAAGGCAACTCCTAGTGCCTGAATTTCAACCATGACTTTGCCATTTAGCAAATGCATGGCCTGGGACAAAGCATTTAACTCCTCGCCTCCATTTCCTCACCTATGAAAGGAGACAGATCATAGTACTGACAGGATCGTTGTGATGTAATCTGGCAGGATTATTGTGATGCAAATTGTTTATAAAATGTCTTGCATATTGCAAGCTCTGTGGGAGACAAGAATTGAGACTTCAGTGGTGAGCAAATACAGACACTGTCAAAACCAACATGAAACGTAGAGGCTGGTGAGATAGAGACATAATTACATAGTTGTACAAACACACTGCCAGTAGAGACAATGCTATAGAGAAGCACCTTGTGCTATTAATGATCACTGTTTAAAATGTGTCCCTAACAAATTGATACTTCAGGTGAAATCCCTGACAAATTGACATTTGAGGTAAAATTTGATATAACAAACTACCTTGATTTCCCCATTCTTTAAAACAGGTTACTATAAACCACATTGCCTGTACTAGGTTTCAGCCGGCCATTCCCTGCAGTTTGAGAATTACTTTCAGTTTAATAAAATATAAAAAAGTTTTCTTCTTAAAATGTATATTTCCTCAACACACTTCAATAACATAAATGGTAAAATATCTACATTCAAACAGTATTCAATGCTTCAATTTTTTTTTTTTGTTCTAAAAAAATCAACCTGGCAGTTATATTGTGTACTTTCAATCTATGGACATTTATGTTATTGCAGAAAGCTTTTAAGATCCCTTGGAAAAAATAATTTAGTATTTTTCTTCCAGATTGGAGGATACTTTTACACTGGTGGTTTATAACATGATCGTTCTTTGTAAAAGCCTATGTGCATTGCCTGGAACTTACAACATGTTGCTAATTGCTGGTATTTGTTCCTGAGAATGTAAAGATACAGTTGGTGATCCTTTTTATTATCCAACTTTGTTTTGAAAACTTTTCTACTTTTATGTACATTAAGACACTCAATTTTCACCAGTACAAACAGTATTACAATATGTGTTCTCTTGACCATATTTAGAGTTCTTTTAAGGAAAACTCTGGAAATATAATTGTTGGATTCATTACTGGAGTTAGGACATACACATTTTTACTCTATCACGAGTGGCGAGATTGCTCTCCAAAGGTTTTGTGTCAGTTTATGCTTCCACCAACAGTCTGCAGTTTCTTTTTTCTCCATGCACCTGGTGCCACTTGTTACTGTGAATATTTGCCGACCTACTGGTTATGAAGTAATGTGTCATTTAAATTTGCACTTCTGTCGATTGGATACTAACTATTTGTAAAAGTTGCAAATACTTTCTACCAAAGAAAGCCCTTGTTTTAATCATAGAATGATATCTTCTTTTCATTTGTGAAAATGAAACATTGAATTTTACTTATAATTTTTGTTTTTGGAGTCCTTTTAAAGATATTCATTTCTACCCAAGATCACAAAAATTTTTTTTTCTAAAATGTTCGTAATGTCACATCTGACATTTGCTTCTTGAATCTGCCTGGCATTGGTTTTACTTTACAGTGCAGTATGAATCTGATTATATTTGTCACTGCATGACTAAGTATGCCAAAGTAATTGCTTGCTCAATCTCAGGGTCATCGCTACTGTGCCATGTCACCATAAAGGCTCCTTTCTGTCCCACTGGTAATTTGTTTATCTTTGTGCACATCCCACATTGAAAACAATTACTACTGCATTTTAGTGTCTTAGCATCAAAGTAGAAAGAGAAACCTATTAATTCAAAATTGCCCGAATTATGTTTGGTCCTCCACTTTCCACTTGATGTTAAGATCATCTTAGAATGTGTATGTGTGGATATATATAAAATTTTATATTACACTGGTGAAATTTACAAATTTTCAATGTTAGTCTTCACGTTTATGAGTGTGGTAAATATACTTTTTCAGGCCTTATTTATAGTCTTCAATAATGCTTTAAAATATTTCACATGAAGACATCGTCCATTTGCATCAGAGTTTTTCCTAGGCTTATTATTTGTATGACTAATAAGATGCTTTTACCAATATAGTTTCTAATTATATTCTCTATCTGTATATGGAAATGTCACTAATTCTTATATATTAATCTTATCAGTACATTTTTATAATTTCTAATATTTATCTGATTATTCAATTTGATTATTCTATTGTCAGTGTTTGAGTAAAAACTATATAAATAATTGATTGATAGATTTTTAAGTACAGAAAATTTGATTATTCACATGAAAATATTATAATCAAAAAATGTTGTCTCTTCTTTTCCAATAATTATTATTTTTCTTTTCCTTATTATATGACATTGACTAGTAACTAGTAGTGATCCACCTCTTGTAGAATGTTGAATGGAAGACATAATACTCTTTTTCTAAATTGAATAGGAAAGCTTTTAAAGAAATTCCCTGTGTTTCCTGGTTAGCTAAGTGTATTTATTATCTTTTGAAATGATCATATGCCTTTTTCTCTCATTTAAAAATTTTAATGTGAAATATTCCTTTGATATATTTATCTGATGTTCAATTATTCTTATGTTCCTGAAATATAATCTACTTAGTGTATTCTTTCATACATGTTTGAGTTCTATACTAATACGTCATCTCTTAAATGAGACTTACTTGTAAATTGTTCTTCATTTTTTTTCCCAATTTTAATAAAGAGGCTTAGTCTGATAACACTTTTATTCTTCAACAGTTCTTAAGATATAAAGATTATGGTTTCCTTAAATTGAGGAAAAAGCTAAGTTTTTTTAGTGAATAAAAGTTAAATCACTGTTTTGTTTTCATGAGAGTTGTTTCCTTATTTAGGTTTTCTGTTTTTATTAATCAGGAAAATTAATGTTTTCTCAAAGGTATTCTTGTTAACTGAAATTTTAAAGTTTACTGGCATCTGCATCCACAGTATTTTCTTATAATTAAAAAAACTACTGTTTGTGGTTTTTATATCCTGATTCAAATTATTTGTGTCCTTTTTTTTTCTTAAGCAGTCTTTCTAGAAGTTTGTCTGTTTTATGAGCAATTCCAGAGACTGGGGTACTTCTGTTCATTTCAACGTTTAATCAACAGCATACATGGATGATACACACTATGTATGCCAAGCTAATTTAATAATGCAGGTGGTAATAAGATGTCTATTTATTCATATATTATGCCCTCCTTTATAATTAAAACAATATTTATATTTATGTATTGGTGAAATTGATTTGTTGTTATAAATTAGGTTAAAATCAATTGGTGAAATTGATTTGTTGTTATAAATTAGGTTAAAATCAATTCCAGAAGATGAATTATGGCATTCCTGTAATACATGATTGTGTAATTTACGGTGATCACGGTGAAGGGACGTGCTCACAAACTGTCGTTACTTTATCACCAGCTCGAATCGACTCGGAATGCAGTCCTGTTGGAAAGAAGATTGATTGATTGGTGATTGACGAATACACTTTAGGAACGGAGACACTGTTATTTAAGAGTGAACCGTTAATTTTTGTTCTCGGGGTATGGAATGGCAGTTCAGGTTTCCGTGTCCCGGGGTTTTTAGAAAGCTGACTGCGTCCTGCTGATCGTCTGATCTGCTGTCAGGGTGTCCCGGGGGGGTCAATATGAAGGGAGCAGAGAAAGGGGAGAAGGCTGCTGAGAGTGGAGGTGGGTGTCCACGTGCGTTAGCAGATGTTCCTAGGATGCTGCGGGCAGAGGCAGTGGGAAATGAATTTTGTGCAGGCGTGCTGGAAGGATTTCGGGATGACTGTGAAGGCCTGTTGGAAGGACTCAGAAAGGCTCGCTGGAGGGAAGGGGGCAGAAGACTCGAAGGTGCAGATACTGAATGCGACGGATTCAAACACCTGGCGCCTGGAGGGGAGGAATGGGAGATTCTAACGTGAGTTGAAAAAGCTGAGCCCTAAAAGGTTTAATGTTGAAGACTGATGGCCGCTTTATAGTTGAGCAGCTGGACAAGGAAGGCTTTGGCGCCAGCAGACCTTCAGACTGGATAAATACTTGGGACATCATTTAACCTCGGGGAGGAAGCAGCAAGATAAAGGTTCAAAGGTTTTACTTCCTGTGGAAATGGCACCGTGGGAGTTTAGAGTCACTGTCTTCTAGTGTCCTGTGATGGGTGACACGCTGGCCCTCTGCCCTCCTGCCTGCTGTGAGTTAGCTGGCAGTTGACAGCGGTCCCCGCCACCCCGAGGGCACCCTCTGAGCTGCGGCTCCCTCGCCCACACTCACCCTTTCTGTCCTGTTCATCCTCTGCGCATAACCCAAGAGCACCCGTCTGTGAGTTCGGCTGTGCTTCCCTGTCCCGGGGGCCTCCAACTGGGGTCCGGCAGGAGCTGAGACTCCCCCTGCTCAGCTTTCATCCTCCAGGCCCGGCCTGCTTCTCCCTGAAAGCACAGCACTAAGATATCACGTGCACGGGGATCGGCGCCGTTTCCCTCTCTGTCCCCAGGCTGGAGTGCAGGCACACCTGGCTCACTGCAGCCGCCACCTCCTGGGCTCAAGCCTCCCACCCCGGCCTCCCGAGGGGCTGGGATCACATGTCACCCAGCTGATTTTTGTATTTTCTTTTAGAGACTGGGTCTTGC
>PVKP010052539.1:0-12395 GCA_004027715.1 Plecturocebus donacophilus | reverse complement strand
GCGCCTCCCTCCATTGCCCCAGTCTCCCGGACCTCCCGCGCCTCCCTCCATTGCCTCAGTCTCCCGGACCTCCCGCGCCTCCTCCCCTTGCTGGCCGCCCGCTCCCCCGCGCCTGCTAGAAGCCGCCACCCCTTCACCTCCCCACTCCTCCCCAACTTCCTCAATTCCCACCTGCCCACCAAGTTCCATCCTCTCCCTCGGAAAGGGAAAGCGGCCGGGGTCCCACCCTGGCTGTGCGTGCCGCCTGCCCGCCGCCGGCGAGCGCGAGTGGAGCCGGACGCCCCGCGTGCCCGGCAGGTGAAGTGGGAATCGCCGCAGCGGCTCGGCCCGGGCCGGGGGAGCCCAGAGCGACTCGACGGGCGGGAAAGAGTGACGGTGACGGGACCGCTCTGACCCCGAGTACTTCCTGGGCTCCGGGGGCGCCGGACTGGGCGGATCTGAGCGCGTGGGAAGGGCGGTGGGCGCTCAGTCCCCGAGGATCACGGGTGGGACCCCCTGGGGCACCTGCCGGAGCAGCCGGCCATGCCAGGGATCCTGCCGGGCCGCAGCAGCAAGGCGGCTCTCCCTTTATAGAGGGTTTTGTTTTGTTGTTTTGTTTGCTTTTTTGAGACGGGAGTCTTGCCCTGTCGCCCAGACTGGAGTGCAGCGGCGCGATCTCGGCTCACTGCAACGTCCGCCTCCAGAGTTCAAGCCATTCTCCTGCCTCCGCCTCCCGAATACCGGGGACTACAGGCATGTGCCCCCATGCTTGGCTAATTTTTGTATTCTAGTAGAGACGGGGTTTCACCATGCTGGCCAGGATGGTCTCGATCTGTTGACCTTGTGATCCGCCCGCCTTGGCCTCCCAAAGTGCTGGGATTACAGGCTTGATCCACCGTGCCCGGCCCCTATAGAGGTTTTATGTGCATTTCGGGGGAGTGTTCTAAAAAAACAAACAAACAAACAAATAAGCTTCCATTGTCACCAATCAAAATAGTAAGGGCTTTTTAAAAGGAGCCTGTTTGGTGCTGACAGAGCTGCAGAGGAAGTGGAGTCACTGGGCACGGGGATGGGGCGGGAGTGGCCTGTCCAGCTCTTTTGGCGAAATGTAATAATATAGAGTCCGAGCGCTGACACCGTTCGATACTGTGATTCTAGTAGTGGAAATGTATCAAAAGAAATAATCCCAAATATTCCCCCCAAAGCTTCTTTGGACGCAGACATTCTTTGCACTGAAAAATGGGAAACAATTTATTTAAAATTGGAATCAACAAGTTGGGCACTGATAAATATATTAGGGTGTGTCCACGGTTGTGACATTATCCTGTCATGAATAACATTTCTGAAAAGTTTTTAATAATATAAGGAAATGTTCTTATTACGTAAGACACAAGGCGAGTTTGCATACACCAGATAATCACAAGTATATAAGAGCAGCATAGTGGAAAGACTGGAAGAAATACACCTTAAATAGAAACGGGTGCTTTTTCTTTTAAAAAAACTTTTTAATGAATTATTTCCAATATATATCAAGGTATAGAAAAGAACTTACCCATCGATAAGCAGGGAAAAGCAGCCCTTCACTGCTGCAGCCCCTTAGAGATCCTCCTCGCCACTTCCTCGTCCTCGAGGTGACCGCTCACTATCTTTATGACATATGAGTGGATTCCTAAGCACTATAGAAGTATTTCAAACTTGACATACATGGTAAAGTACTATGCACACTCCTTTGACTTGCTTGTTTGTTTTTTTTTTTTTTTTTGGACACACAGTTTTGCTCTCGTTGCCCAGGCTGGAGTGCAATGGCGTGATCTCGGCTCACTGCAACCACCTCCTGGGTTCAAGTGATTCTCCTGCCTCAGCCTCCCCAGTAGCTGGGACTACAGGGGTGTGCCACCATACTCAGCTAATTTTTTGTATTTTTAGCAGAGATGGGGTTTCACTGTCTTAGCCAGGATGGTCTTGATCTTCTGAACTCGTGATCCGCCTGCCTCAGCCTCCCAAAGGGCAGAGATTACAGGCCTGAGCCACTGCGCCCACCTGACTTGCTTTTTAAAGCCAACTTGATGCTCTGTGGATTCATCCATGCTGACTCATGCGGATGAATCTGGCTCTGGTCCATTTAGTCAATGACTTAATATTTATAAAAATGTAGAGCAGAGCCTGGTACATGGCACAACATATGTTCGTTGTTTTTTAAGAAATAAAAAATCATTTTCACTGCAGTAAACTGTTATGTGAATATCATACTAAATGTATTGATCCATTCTCCTGCTGTGAAAATTTAGAATGTTTCCATTTTGTTCTTATTGCAAACAGTGCCACGATGAACATTCTAGTCTGTGTCTTCTCGTGCACATGTGTGAGTTTCTATGGAGTGCACCTAGGATTGGCCACAGGCCTTGCAAGGGATGCCTAGCTTCAGCGCTGCAAATTACTGCCCAAATCTTCTCCAAAGTGATCTTACCAGCAGCAGATGAGTCATTGTTTTAACACTCCCAGCCCTCAACACTGGCTCTCATCAGCTCTGTTCTTTTCCATTGGAATGGGTGTGCAGGGTTACTTCTCATGGTTTAAATTTGCATTTCTCTCATTACCATGGGGTGAGAAATCAGGCATCTGTTGATATGTTTATCGGCATGTTTGATCCTGGTAAAGTCTTGATCATAACCTTTTCCTATTTTTCTATTGGTTGTTGTCATTTTCTTGTTGGTTTTTAAAAATTCTTTATATATTTTGTATATTAATCCTTCATCAGATGGATGAGTTGCAAATATTGTCATTCATTCCATGGCTTGTCTTATAACTTTTTGTGTCTTTCTAGACACAGAAAATTTACATCTTCACATATTCTAATTTACTTCTTTCTTTAAAGTATGGACTTTGGTTGAGATGGTCAAAGTACCTCTTCCTGTTCTAAGGTCATAAGTTTCCCCACACTTCCTTCTAAAAGTTTTTAAATTTTGTTGTTTTATATTTGGGCTTACTTCTACCTGGATTTGTCTTTGTGAAGGTGTGATGGAGAGGTCAGCTTTCTCATTGGATAATAATTGTCAAGCCATTGATTGGACAGCCAATCCTCTGCCAGTCATCTGCAATACTGGCTTTGCCACAGATCAAATCAGTAAGTGGGGGTCCATTTCTGGGTTCTCTATTTTGTTACATTTTTCTGTCCTTGAGCAATACTGCACTCTCACTTACTCTAACTTGGTAATAAGTCTTGATTTCTGAATGAGCTTGTATTCCTACATGTTTTTCAAGACTATCTCAAGTATTTGGAGTCCTCTGCATTTTCATACACATTTTAGAATTAGCCTGCCAGTTCTACAAAAATTTTGTTGGGATTTTGATTTAAACAATGACTTCATAGGTTAATTTAGGGAAACCGACATCTTTATGATATTCAGTCTTTCAATTGATAATCATGCAATATATCTCATTTATTTAGATCTTCTTCGAAATCCTTCAATAAAGCTTTTCATATATATCTAACATCTTTTGTCAGATTTATGCCTAGATACTTTATTTCTATAGAATTTCAGCAGTCCTAGAGGGTTCACTTTCATAATTGAAAAAAACACACCTTTACATATGGTTTTAATTGTAAACCTTTCCAGTTCCAATCCTTAAAAGCATTTAAGGATTGATGTCAACATGCAGATTAGGGTCATGGGAAGATGGCCTCCTCTATAGTGAGTTTTCCCAGGTTTGACAAAAAGTGTTAGAACCTTTGGAGAAAGAAGAAGGCAGGAGAATTCTTATGCGCTTAAGAATTCACAAAGTTTATGTGTGTGTAACAGAGAGACAAATGGAAACAGAGGCGGAGAGACAGAGAATACAGGGCAATAGATCCATAAAACACGGAAAATGCCACGAGCACAGTTCTGTACATCTGTAGTCCCATTAGTAGGGAGGCTGAGGCAGAAGGATCACTTAAGCCCAGGAGTTTGAGCTGCAGTGCACCATGATGGTACCTGCGAACAGCCACTACACTCCAGCCTGGGTAACACAGCAAGACCCTGTCTTAAAAAAAAAAAAAGTACAAAGCGTATAAATGGAACTCAGCTGCCCACCTGCCCACTTCAGGTGCTCAGCTTCCCCCACAGCAGCCTTCTGCTGCTTACAGGTTCTTGTGTAACCTTTCAGAAATACTGTAGTCTCCTATAATTATGCATATGATTATATTCTCTCCAAATCTATCCCATCCACCCATCCATTTTTTTTTTTGACACCAATGAAAGTATAAAATACATACGGTTTGGCCCTTCGCTTTTCCCATTGTAATCTTTCATGTTAGTGCATAAAGTCTAGCTCATTTAACAAATAACTACACAGTTCATTTTCCAGTTCCCAGCTGGGGGGTATTATGTTGTATCCAGTCTTTCGCAGTAACAAACAGCACTGCAATCATCATTCTTACACATATAGCTTCACATCAATGGGGGCATCCCTATAGGGGGCAGAGAATAAATGCATACGTAATTTTGGTAGACTGCCAAATTGCTCTCTAAAAAGATGTCAACAATTTACAATCCCAAAAAATGCATGAGCACTGCCTATCTGCATTGCCCTCATTCACACTGACACTTTATATTACCAAATTTTTAAATGAAAAACTTATTTTTGCTTTACTATACATTTTCTTAACTATTTTTTTGTACATCTTTGAGCCATTTATATATCTTTTCTTGCTCTATGCTGATTTACTTTGGGGCTGGATTTATTCTTATATTGTTTATGTTGATAGTAAGTGCTCACTATATATTGAGGAAATTAGCTATCTATATAACATATGAGCTGTTATAGTTTTTCCAACTTTTCATTTATTTTTTACTTTTTAAAATTTTTTCCATACAGAATTTTGCTCTAATATATTTGCACATGTTCTTTTTTTTCCTTTTTCGGCTTCTGAGTTTTATCCTTTACTTAGAAAGGCTTTCCCCACTCCAAGAGTTCTATTTTTAAAATTGTTTCATCTTTTATTATAGTACTTTACATACATTTTTATCATGAAATGAATATTTTTTAAAAGTTAGCATACCAGTTCTATAAAAATCTTTGTTGAGAATTTTGATTAAAACAATAACTTCATAGAACTTGAGGATAAGTGGTAAAAAAAATATAAAAAAGAAAAAAAATAACCCAGTAACTTCAGGGCCAGGCATGGTGGCTCATGTCTGTAATCCCAGCCCTTTGGGAGGCTGAGGCAGGAGGATCATTTGAGGCCAGGAGTTCAAGACCAGCCCATGCAACATAGCGAGGCCCCATCTCTACAAAAAAATTTTAAAAACTTAGCCTGGCTCGGTGGCATTCACCTGTAGTCCCAGCTGCTCAGGAGGCTGAGGTGGAAGGATGGCTTGAGCCTAGGCTCACAGGCTGCAGTGAGCTATGATCGAACCACTGCACTCTAGTCTGGGTGACAGAGTGAGATGCTATCTCAAAAACAAACAAAAAAACCCAGTAACTTCATAAACTAATTTGGGGAGGTAGACAACTTTATGATATTGAGTCATCCTATTGATAAACATGGTATATATCTCTATATAGAAAACTGGAATTTTATACATACATATATATGGCTTATGATAAGTATAAAGTCAACACCTGTGTAACTATAATCCAGGTAGAGAAAGAAAATATTGTCAACACCTTAGAATTGCTCCTTCTGCCCCCTTGGGCCCCTTATAGATCATAATCTTCTCCCTCCCCACCAGGAAGGGATTTCTAATATCTGAAATATCTGATTTCTGTAATAAACTGTGTATGTATATCCCTAAACAATACAGCTTAGTTTTTTAAAAATATTATTCAAATAGAATGAGGCTGGGTGCGGTGGCTCACGCCTGTAATCCCAGCACTTTGGGAGGCCGAGGTGGGTGGATCACCTGAGGTCAGGAGTTCAAGACCAGCCTGGCCAACATGGTGGAACCCTGTCTGTACTAAAAACACAAAAATTAGCCAGATGTGGTGGTGCGCCCTTGTAGTTCCAGCTACTCGGGAGGCTGAGGCAGGAGAATCGCTTGAACCCTGGAGGCAGAGGCTTCGGTGAGCTAAGATCGCACCACTGCACTCCAGCCTGGGCGACAGAAGCAAGATCCATCTAAAAATATATACAGAGAGAATGAGATGATGCTGTATTGCTTAGGATTCTTTGCTCTTCTCACTCTGCATTATGCTTGTGGGATTATCTCCTGTTGTTACATGTGGCAGTAACTGAGCTACAAATCAGAGCTCTATTTGGTGTATCAACCTTGGATCCAGCATCCTTGTTAAATCCACTTATTAAATGAAATATAATATCTTTAGATTATTCTAGAATGCTTACATACACAGTCACACTGCCGAGAGCTAATGAGAGTTTTATTTCCTTCTTTAATTCATATAATTTTTATGTCTTTGTCTTGCCTTCTTTTAGTGGCTACAGCAGACAATAATATGTTAAGTGGAAGTGGTGAAATCGAGCATCCTTGCCTCATTCCTGATCTACAGGTGAAAAGTTTCAGCATCATACTATTAATTATGATGTTTGCTGTAAGTTTTTTTGTAGTTTACTATATTAAGG
The DNA here is from genome assembly GCA_004027715.1 of Plecturocebus donacophilus. Classification (NCBI taxonomy): domain Eukaryota; kingdom Metazoa; phylum Chordata; class Mammalia; order Primates; family Pitheciidae; genus Plecturocebus; species Plecturocebus donacophilus. The sequence continues at coordinate 5,854 of PVKP010052539.1, read as the reverse complement.
AAGTTTCCTTATATTACTAGCTTGCTAAGAGGTTTTATTTTCCCCACAGCCCTAGGGTCTAAGGGATGATAGAATAATAATTACAGATATTAAGAGAAAGGACAGTGGCAGATGAATCTTATACACAGGTAAAAGAGCATTTACCTGTCAAGTAAAAGAAAGATGCCAAGAATAATCAAATAAGAAATAAATCTAGTACTTCAATACAAGGAAATATGAGAAAGAGAGGGAGACAGTTACTGAGAGATGATGTTTGCATTATATATTGCTAGATTTGAATGGATGAGAATAGTGTGAACATTTGTATTATGAGTGTTAAGTAAGAACTGGTTTATCATAAGGGAAAAATTATTAGTTATAAGTCAGGAAGACTGGACTGTCTTAGGAAAAAAACCAAGGAGTTGAGAATATGTGGGAAGAGTGAGGAAGCAAAAGTGTTTTAAGGGCTTTATCTCACTGGTAGGAGGGCAGCCAGGCAGTGAGCAGCCAGGGGTGTGAGAGCAGGTTGTTGTCGTGTTTTGATACAACTGTAAATAAATATAGTTTTGATTAGGAAAGCCCAGGAGTGCTTCTAATTTAACAAAGAGGGAGAAATAAATGGGTAGTAATGATAATAAGTTAGAAAAAAGGAAAAAGATAAAAATTAAGATAAAACAAGAGGGACAGAATAAAATCAAACATATCAACTGTTACACTAAATGTGAATGAGCTGAATTTTCATATAAAAGATAGAGACTCTCAGATTGGATTGAAAAACCAAATTCAAATGTATAATTTTTGTAGGAAGCACATCTAAAACAAAGTGATGGTTAAAGAAAGACCAGGCATATGTATATTGTCATATCTAATAACTGCAGAGCATTTCCCTATGGAACTAGTAGAGATAATATAGATTATACACTACCTATTATCTCTAGTAGTTCCATAAGGAACTGCTCTGCAGCCATTTGTGAATCTTCATACATTTTTTTTAAAGAAAGCTTTCCATCATAAAACAGAACCATTTAGGAAGAAAGTCTTTTTTCACATTCATCATGTCTCAGCTCAAAGTTGGCCTCCTCTGCCTGGTTAAGATGCCCGTTCTATGTGGTCTAGTATTTTTACCAAATTGTCACATCCACCTCTCAGGATACTGTAATTATTTCTTTCTTTCTTTGTTTCTCCAGAATATTGTAAAATCAGGGCTGAATCTTACATATTTTGTGTCGACAATACCTAGATCTATGTGCATTGTGAGTGACAAGCCATAAGAATTTAACAAATGAATAAAGCAAATGTTTTCTGAAAGAGAAAAGAAATACCAAGCAAATATAAAGAAAAAGCTAGAATGACAACATGAAATTGAAGGTTAAAAGTGTTAAATGAGACGGAGATAATATGTAATGATAAAAGGCACACTTGAAGATGTTAGTCCTAACTCTCTAAACAGTAAACATCATGGGAGTCAAATCTATGAGGCAAAAAATATCAGAAATATGGAGACTGTGATTTAAAAACATGCATACGTAAACTGTGATGGAAGATTCTAATCTACATCTTTCAAAATCTGACAGATCTAGAAGATAAAAATTAGCCAGGACAAAGAAGGTCTGAGTATTACAATCAGCCAGCTCAATTGAATAGACGTGTATAGAACTTTGAAACCTACAAATATAGAAGATGCTTTTTTCTTATGTAAATAACACACTGATAGATGATAGATATAGCTAGATAGATGATAGCCAGATAGATAGATAGATAGATAGACGGAGAGATAGATAGATAGATAGATGGAGAGATAGATAGATAGATGTCAGTCATGTAATGTACTTGGCCACAGACAAAGTTTGAAAAATTCAAAAAAGTCAAGATTTTGCAGAGTATTTTCTGATCAATATTTTAGATACAAGACAATAATAATAAAAAGATGACCACTGAACTATTAACTGCTTAGAATAAAAAGAAACCTCTGAATCAATACATAAATCAAAATGGGAATTAAAACTATCCAGAAAGTCAGAAGTGCTATTTTTTGGAATGTTAAACTCATATTCAAAGGAAAAATCTCTGTCTTAAATGCCTTCATTATTAAAGAAAACTGAAATTAAAGGAATACAGAACTCATTTTAGGAAATTAAAAATGGAACAAATAATTCAGTCGTGATAATTAGTAAAAGTAAATGCTAAAATTAGTGAAAGCATCAAAAATAAAATGGACAGAATTTTTTTTAAAGTCCCAAATCTATTTTTTTATTGTGGCAAAATATACATAACATAGTATTTGTCATTTTAACCATTCATAGGTGTATAATTAAGTGGCATTAAATACATTCACAATGTTGTATAACCATCATTACTATCTATACCTAAAACTTTTTTATGATTCCCAATAAAAACTCTGTATGCATTAAACAATAACTCACCCTTCCTTCCTCCACCCACCCGTGGTAACCTCTATTTTACTTTCTACAGTGATACAATATTTGTTCTGTGTCTGGTTAATTGCACATAGCATACTGTTTCAGATATATTCATGTTACAGCATATATCAAAATTTCCTTTCTTTTCATGGCTGAATAAAGCTCTCTCTCCATATACACCACATTCTGTTTATTCATCTGTTGATGAACTCAGGTTGCTTTCACATTTTGACTACTGTGAATAATGCTGCTGTAAACATGAGTGTACAAATACCTGTTAAAGTTCCTGCTTTCAATTCTTTTGCAGAACTTCTGGATCCTACAGTAATTTTATGCCAAATCTAGTTTTTTTATAAGATAAATGGATCTCCCACGCCAACCATTAGGAACAAATGAGAGAAATCAAATGCAAACAATATTAGAAATTAGAAGGGTGGGCGGGAGCAGTGGCTCACACCTATAATCCCAGCACTTTGGGAGGCTAACGCGGGCAGATCACCTGAGGTCGGGAGTTCGAGACTAGCCTGACCAACATGGAGAAAGCCTGTCTCTATTGAAAATACAAAAAAATTACCTGGGTGTGGTGGCACATGCCTGTAATCCCAGCTACTTGGGAGGTTGAGGCAGGAGAATCACTTGAAACTGGGAGACGGAAGCTGCGGTGAGCCGAATTGCACCACTGCACTCCAACCTGGGCAACAAGAATGAAACTCCATCTAAAAAAAGAAAAGAAAGAAAGAAAGAAAGTAATTAGAAGGGTGATATAATGCCAGATACAAAAAAAGAATAATAATTATAAGACAATATTACATACAACCCTATGGCAACCAACTTGAAAATCCAGAGAAAATTGTTGAATTCCTAGAAAAACACAAACTGATATCAAAAGAGACTGAAAATTTAAACAGGCCAGTTACTCAAGAAGAAATTGGAAAAGTAAAAGTAATGTAGGAATAGAAAGACATTTCTTAAATATGATAAAAAATATTTACCAGAAGTCAATAGCAAATGTCTTTCTTACTAAAACCATGAAACCCTCAAACTATTTCCATAAAATTAGGAAAGCACAAAGAAAGGATGCTTACCATATCATTATTATTCGACATGTTTTAAAGGCTCAGTTGCATTATTGGGGGAAAAAAGAAAGTATAAAAATGAATTCTAACAGCAGAAAAAAATTATCTTTACCTGCAGATAATATGATTATACACAGAGAAGAACCCAAAAGACTGTAGTAAAAATTCTACTAGAGAAGACATAAATAAGCAATAAATAAACAAGATATTTACAGACTGTAAAAAGTACTCTGCAGGAAAAAAACAGAGCAGCGATCAAGAGTAGCTAGGCAAAGGGCCTCACTCCAGACAGACTGGCCAGGAAAGGGTCTTCTGCAGGGAGATCCTGAAGCTAGGACCCCAGGCAAGGAGAGGGAGAGCTCCAGGAATGGCATTCCCGCCAGAGGGAACAGTGTGTGCCAGGATGGGTTTGAAGAACAGCAAGAAGGCCACTGGGACAGCAGTTAGGAGGGAAGGGGGTGGTGTGAGAGAAGGTGGGGTGGGGGCTGTAGGCCAGATTAAAAAGGTTGAACTTGACTCTAAATGCCATAAGAAGACATTGAAGGACTTTAGCCAGATTAATGCTTCCCCCCCCAACACACACACAAGATCGAGTCTTGCTCTGTTGCAAGAGCTGGAGTCTGGAGTGCAATGGCGTGATCTCAGCTCACTGCAATGCAACCTCTACATTCAAGCAGTTCTCCTGCCTCAGCCTCCCGAGTAGCTGGGATCACAGGTGCCTGCCATCCCATCTGGCTAATTGTTGTATTTTTTGGTAGAGATGGGGTTTCGCCATGTTGGCTAGGCTGGTCTTGAACTCCTGACCTCAGGTGATCCACCCACCTTGGCCTCCCAAAGTGCCGGAACAACAGGTGTGAGCCACCTCGCCCAGCTTCAGATTGATGTTTTTAAAATAATATTATGTCTGTTTTGCAGGGAGGACGGCAAGGGGCGCTACGGATGCCAATTAGAAAGCTGAAGCTCTGGTCCAGGTGGGAAGTCACCGAGGTGTGCCTTAGGAAGTGGTACGGGGCGAAGACATTCGGGTGCAAGTGAGCGGTGCTGGAGCTAGACCCGCAGCTGGAGGGTGTACAGATGTTACCCTTTCCTGCTACATCTTCACCGACTTTTCTTCTGGAACTGTCCCTTCGTTTCAGCTGTGTATCTTAGAAACTAGGCAGATAGGCTGCTGTAAGCTTTTTGCTGTTGCTTTTTGTTTGTTTGAATAGGGAAGATTAATCCATCTGCAGTAATCATGCTCTGATCCGAGGTTGCTCTTTTCTTTTTTCTTCCTTTTTCCTGTTTTCTAGTTACCATGACTTCCCTCCCCATTCCTCTTTTGCTGCCCTTTGCCTCGGTCTTTTGGTCCTGACTCCTGAATAACTGTTTTCCAAGTGTCTTCTTTTGCAACGCTCTAAGGCTTTAGAAGTGAACGTCCCGTGTACTCAGGGTCTAGTAACTGTCCAGGATCTTAAGGCTTTTTCAGTGCTAGCCTGTGCGTCTTTGCTTCCCTTTCTTTAGTTCCCCTGCCAGCCTTTGTGATCACTTCAAATCCTTTGTGGAAATGGCTTCCAGATGAATAGGCGAGGCTTCCTGGCACACGGATGCGCTCGTGTCTCCCTCCCGCCGCGGAAGGAGAGCGCGGAGTGGGTGGTGCCCGTTCTAGCTGGGAGGAGTGAAGGGCGGGGAGGGGCGGGGAGGGGCGGGGAGGCTGGAGGAGACCACGCCGTCCTCCTTGCGGGGGCGGCCTGGACCCGGCTGGTTCGGGTGTGCACCAACCTCGCTGTCCCGCTCTTGCAGGTCTACACTGCGGTCCGCTCTCTGCACGACGCGGGTGAGGCTCCCGGGATTTCATTCCCCGGCTCAGGTCGGCGTAGGCCTCAGGGAAGTTCAACGGCTGCCCACTAGAGGGCACTGGCGCGTTTCCCAGAAGACGGCGCGGGCGATTCCGGGCGATTCCGGGCGATTCCGGGCGATTCCGGGCTCTCCGCCGGCGCCGGGGCTCCCGCGTCCGCGTAGACGGGTTCTGCGCAGGGGGCGGCGGCTGCTGGCGAAGGAGGCCGGGCGCTGCCCTCCAGGAGCTCGTAGACGCTCCAACCCAGACGGTGGGGGAGGCCGCCGATTGTCCCACTTCCGGGCGCTCAAGTGCGGGACGAAGAGCCCCCAGCGCTCACACCGGCTTCTGGAGATGCGACTGTCTGCCGTAGGCCAGCGCCGCCGAGGCCCCGCCCGGGACCTGCCGAGGAGCCGTCCGGGATCTGCCGAAGCCCCGCCCGGAATCTGCCGAGGCGCCGTCCGGGATCTGCCGAGGCCCCGCCCGGGATCTGCCAAAGCGCTGTAAGAGGATCTGCCCAGGCCCCGTCTGGGATCTGCCGAGGCCCAGCCCGGGATCTGCCGAGG
>PVKP010052538.1:0-12396 GCA_004027715.1 Plecturocebus donacophilus | reverse complement strand
AAAAAAAAAAAAAAAAAAAAAAAACAAAAAAAACAGTAGAATTGAGTGACTGCAGTTCTTAAGGATTCTCCAATCTAGGGCAGAGCTCACCCCCATCTGGAATCATTCACCCTTCTAGGAAGATTTAATTATAAACCGCAGCTCACATCCTTGGCACCCTTACAGCTTTCCAGGCACCCAGCTAAGTGCTGTATATGCGATGCCTTATTTTAGGGGTCAGCAAAGGTTTTTCTGAAAAGGGCCAGAAGAAAAACGTCTTCAGCTCTGCAGGCGTTATGTTCTCTACGGCAGCTGTTCCACTGTGCCTACTTAGCTCGAAATCAACCACGGGTAGCATGGAAACAAAGAAGTGTGGCTGCATTCCCACAAAACCTCATTTGCAAAACCAGGCCACAGGTGGATCTGACCTTCTGGTCAGTTTGCTGATACCTCGCCTGGTTTAATGCTCACACACCTGAGGTGATTACTATTATTATCCCCATTCTACAGAAGAAAAACTGAGACTTGGAAAGATGGGGCCACCCAAAACCCCCAGCTATGAGGATGAAAAGGAAGAGCTCTGAACTTAGGCAGTCTGACTTGAGAGACTAAACTCCAAAGTACCCATTCCTTGCCGCACAAAACTGGGTGCACACACAAAACTTTGCTCATGATTTCATGGAGCCACACACTCCCAGCTGCCCATGCTGGTGAAGAATCACTGATCTAGGTTAGAGTTTTGCTTTTTGACAGGGTCTCACTCTGTCACCCAGGCTGGAGTGCAATGGTGTGATCTTGGCTCACTGCAATCTCCGCCTCCTGGGTTCAAGGGATTCTCCTGCCTCAGCCTCCTGAGTGGCTGGGATGACAGGCGTGTGCCACCACGCCTGGCTAATTTTTGTTTTTTCAGTAGAGACAAGGTTTCCCCACGTTGGCCAGGCTGGTCTCAATCTCCTGACCTCAGGTGATACGCCCACATGGTAAAGTTTTTAAAGCATTATTGACATTCAAGGCTGGATTATTCTCTGGGGTGGGGCCATCCTAGGCACTGCAGGCTGGTGAGCTGCATCCCTGGCCTCTACCTACTCCATACCAGGAGGTCCCCCGAATCATGACAACCACAATGTCACCAAGTGTCCCCGGGGCATAGAATTGTTCCTGGTTGAGAACCACTGGTCAAGGGAGGGAAAAGACAGACAAAACGAATAATCAGAGACAGAAACAAGGCAAGGTGCGGTGGCTCACGCCTGTAATCCTAGCACTGTGGGAGGCCGAGGCAGGTGGATCACGAGGTCAAGAGTTCAAGACCAGCCTGACCAACATGGTGAAACCCCTTCTCTACTAAGAATACAAAAATTAGCCAGGCGTGGTGGTACATGCCTGTAATCCCAGCTACTCAAGAGGATGACGCAGGACAACTGCTTGAACCCCAGAGGTGGAATGAGCCGAGATCACACCATTGCAACAGAGCAAGACTCCGTCTCAAAACAAAACAAAGCAAAAAAACCCAAAAAGCAGAAAAGCAAATGAGTGTGCGGGAGCCCAGGGATCCCCAGGTGTTCCTTCCCTTCCTGTTGTCATAGTTCTCTATTTGCCTTTGTCATTTTTAACAGTTTTTAAAAAACATTGTTGTAGGACGGGCATGGTGGCTCACACCTGTAATCCCAGCACTTTGGGAGGCTTAGGCAGACGGAACATGAAGTCAAGAGTTGGAGACCAGCCTGGCCAACAAGGTGAAACCCCGTCTCTACTAAAAATACAAAAAAATTAGCCGGGCGTGGTGGCACGAGCCTGTAATCCCAGCTACTGGGGAGGCTGAGGCAGGAGAATCGCTTGAATCCAGGAGGTGGAGGTTGGAGTGAGCCGAGATGAAGCCACTGCACTCTAGTCTGGGTGACAGAATAAGACTCCATCTCAAAAAAAAAAAAAAAAAAAAGACACAGAAACAAAAGAAAATGGGATATCATTCAACCTCCAAGATGCACACTGCACGGCGATTTTCTGGCACCTAATAACAAAGACAGCCGTTCTCAAGCCAGCTCTCTTAGCAAGTTCCAGGCACCTGATCAAAGAATTGTATGTGGGTTCACCCTCATAATGACCCTCGGACACATCTGCTTTTACCACTCCTGTTTATGAAAGAAGGAACGCTTTGCTTAGAAGGGAGGCGACTCACCCAGGTTTACACAGCGGGTAAGACGTGTTGGTGGGCTGGTCTTGTATCCCAGATTTCCCCAACCTCTAGCAGGATATGCAGAAGAAGACTGTAAACATGAAATAAGACGAACGGCTGCCAATTCTTAAGAGTTATCACTTTGCGCGGGGTCCCGCGGCTCTCATTTCCCAGGCAGGGACTTTTGACAACGTCCGTTTTACAGAGGGGACAACTGAAGCTCCGAAAAGCCAAGAGGCTGGGCAAGGTCACCCAGGTAGGGACTGGCGGCGTTGGGACGAGAGCCCCGACTTGAGTCACCACAAACGGGGGTCCCTAAGTCACAGGAACGACGTTTCCAGGCGGCTAATAAGAGCGAGACGGCAGAGAACACCCAGCGAGCGCTCACTACTGCGGGGCGCCTTCACCTCCCGCCGATCTCGCCACCAGCCCGCGGACCAGCATTTCCAGGACCTGGGCTTCGGGGCAGGGAGATCAGGGCTCGAACCGCCTGCCCGATGCCTTCCGGCCTCAGTTTCCCCTCCGCGCCACCTACTCACAGCACCCTGCGAGTCGCGGCGACCCTGACCTCACAATCCCCAACCTCTTACGGGCTCTGGGGCCCCGTGAGCCCCAAGCTGCAGATCCCAGATCCCCCCGGCTCAGCAAGGAGCCCCTTACTCACCTCTCAGGCGACCGATCCCCGACCCACCGACGGCTGCGCTTGCGCACCGCGGTGCTGCCCGGCCCCGGCCCCCGGGCGCCACGCCTGCGCAAAACAAGGGCGTCCCGGGTTGCTTCCCTTCTGCGCAGGTGCGTTAATGCTCTAAGCGGGAGTGACAGGAAGTGACGCAACGTAAGAACCAGCTGGTCGTTAGGGCAACTGACCTCTACGACCTAATGGAGGCCGGAAATCAGGCCTGACTTGCCCTCTAAAGCAAGCATGAAGCGGTGCATGGTGGGACAGTGGCGGACTCCAGCCGGTCCCCGAGCTGACCACGTGGTGCTGTGCCGGCCACGTGGTGCATCCGCGTTTAGACACCTGGACCTCAGAGTGTCACAGCCGCGCAATGAATGGGAGTCACTGTTATCTGCTCACTGTCTTTGTTCATTTATTTACCCACCCATCTACTCACCCACAAATGCATTCTTTCATGCAATCTATGAGACGTCTGTGAGAATAGAGACATTTGTAGCCAGCAGGTGCCTAATATTCAGTCAATATTTATTACAAACCAGCCATAAAAATCAGCAAAGTATCTACCCTCATTATCTTGCATTGGTGTAGACGGACTATGAGCTAATAAACTAGTACATAAATAGAGAAACAAGAAATTTCACAGCAAACACTGCAAAAAAAAAAAAAAAAAAATGAAGGTTCTGTGATTGTGACTGGGAGCTAGGGTGGGTAGGAAAGATCATCTTTTAGAGTTGGATTTCAAGGATAGGAGAGTCCAAACTTAAAGTACCCCAGGCACAGGGAACAGCAAAAATGAAGACTGATGTAAAATTAAGCTTGGTGTGCTCAAGACACCACCACCCCCCCCCCAAAAAATAGCGACAGTGATAAGAAATTTCCTAGGACAATGGAAAACTTATCACCATCTGAGTTATAGTTGCCAGAAATGTTCTCTGTTATATGTAAAATTTTGATGCTGCAAAAGAAATAGCACTCGAAGATAAATCCTCTCAGCAAGGCAGTTTATTTCTATAGAAGGGTGCAGCTCACTGATGGAGTGATGGTGACCACATATTTGGACAAGTGAGAAAAAGGGGTACTTATGCCTGATGAGGGTCGCCCCTACTGCTGTGTCATTCCCCTACTGGCTAGAGTTAGACCGCACAAGCCAGACTAAACCTGATTGGCTATTTTAAAGAGAGCAGGGGTCCAAGCTGGAGTGGCAGGGTGGGTGGTTTGGCGGGAAGGACCGTTACAGGCAGCTCAGAGCAGGTAGCCAGGAGTGACCTAGGTGAAAGAAGGTGACTAGAGGAAGTGACTGGAGCAGGTGACTGAAGCAGGTGACCAGGATGAGTAAGGGGCTGGGGAGGGGGAACAGATGTTAACTACTGATTAGAACTGGTGGAGAAGGTTGTGTACTGAAACTACAAGGAAGTTAAACTTTAAAATGAAGGACAAATAACTGAACATAATGATATACTGATTCTTCTTCTTTTTTTTTTTTTTCATATTTTTAGTAGAGATGAGGTTTCTCCATGTTGGCCAGGCTGGTCTCGAACTCCTGACCTCAGGTGATCTGCTCGCCTCAGCCTCCCAAAGTGCTGGGCTTACAGGCATGAGCCACCTCGCCCGGCCCACATACTGATTCTTTGAAGAGAAATTTAGAACTCATTGTATCCAATATTCTCCCAATTCATTTTCTTCATACTTGAAATACATGCACAATTAATGGAGTGGATTATTTGAATTTCTTTTGCAGAAATAAAGGAGGTGAGGCCAGACGTGGTGGCTCAGGCCTGTAATCCCAGCACTCTGGGAGACCGAGGCAGGCAGATCACTTGAGGTCAGGAGTTCCAGGCTAGCCTGGCCAACATGGCGAAACCCTGTCTCCACTAAAAACACTAAAATTAGCCGGACCTGGTGCAGGCATCTGTAGTCCCAGCTACTCGGGAGGCTGAGGCAGGAGAATTGCTTGAACCCAAGAGGGAGCGTACCAAGACCACCTCAGCCGTAAAGACCCCCAGCCAGGTGGCGCTGAAGGAATTAAGAAGCAGACAGCCAGATAGAACAGCAAAGTGGGTCTATCCATGGGCCAACAGCTTTCCCAGCTGAGAGCCTCAGGGGCTCACAGCATTCTGGGCTGAGGGCCTCAAGCAGACTCTGACCCACACAGTTATTCTCTCTTAACAGGTGATTATTAATAATAAACTGATGTTCGGTATTTTCTCATAACACAAAAATGTACCATGTAGGCAGCTGGTGACCACTTACCACTAATCACAAACTAAAAACTATTCTCCACGAGGGAGCCACGGAACAGGGTCAGATGTCCCACACTTAAAGAACTGTTTTAACCGGTGCATGATATTTTTATATTTATATATTGCCTGCCACTTTAGAATGCCCCAAGTAGTTTTCTTCTAGCGGGGGGGAGCTAGGTTTTCCTTGCCATGGTTCTTCTCAGCAAACAGTATATTTTATCATACATTCAGCATTTCTCAGCAATCATACACTTAGCATTTCTCAACAGCGGAGGTTGCAGTGAGCCAAAATCACACTATTTTACTCCAGCCTGGGCGACAGAGGGAGACTCCGTCCAGCCCCTCAAAAAACAAACAAACAACCACAACAACAAAACAGAAAGGAGGTCGGTTGTTTGGGTTTTTGCCAGTTTCATTCCAGTACGTCGTTTTTTTCTAGGTGCGGTAACAGTTCAAGATGAGGGTTCAAGATGTTTTTTGTTTTAACCCACAACACTGGATGTAGGTCAGGCTACTGCACTGTTCCAAAACACCTGTTATTTGACATGAATCCGTTTACTTATGTTTCTAACAAGAAAAAAAAAAAAAAAAACCACTTGGCAAGGCGCAGTGGCTCACACCTGTAATCCTCACACTTTGGAAGGCCGAGGTGGGTGGATCACGAGGTCAGGAGATCAAAATCATCCTGGCCAACGTGGTGAAACCCAGTCTCTATTAGAAATACAAAAATAATAAAAAGAAATAAAATAAATAAATAAACAAAAAAAGAGAAAGAAATACAAAAATAAACCCGGCGTGGCGCTGCGCGCTACTCGGGAGGCTGAGACAGGATAATTGCTTGAACCTGGGAGGCGGAGGCTGCCGTGAGCCGAGATCGCGCCACTGCACTGCAGTCTGGGCGACAGAGCGAGACTCTGTCTCAAAAAAAAAAAAAAGAAGAAGAAAGAGAAACTTCTGGTTAATTTGATATGTCGGATTCAGATGCTGGAAACTAGGCCGGAGAAACAGTAAGCGATCAATAATAACACTAGCCCAACACACAGCTATAAGAAGGGAGGCAAGTACTCATTAACACGGTAGTCCGAAACCCAGGCGAAGTCTCAGCAGCGTGAGCAGCGCAGACAGAGGCTTAGCGGCGTCAGCGGCGTGGGGTTTCCAAGGAAACCTTCCTTGGGGAGGTATAACCGAGAGGCTCCGCCCACCCACCTGAGAGAGCCAATGACGGATCGGGAGCTCTGCGGCGCGTTCCAGCGTCCCGGCCCGCGTGTGTCCCGCTCTCCCTGTGCACGCGCCGTCCCAGCATGCATCGGGCGCGCGGGCGGCGGGCCTCTCAGTCTTCAGGCAGCGGTGGCGGCGTTTGGCCCGAGGGAGGCGGCCGCGCGGCCGAGGTGGCTGGACGCGTAGCAGGTGGAAAGAGGGAGGGGACCGCAGGCGCAGACCCGCCCGCCATGAAGCCCCCCGCAGGTAAAGACTACCCACTCCGTGCGGCCCCGCTCGCCGGACCCGGGCGTCCCTTGCACCTTGGCTCCTCCCGGGGTCGCGACTTGGGCCTAAGGCTGGAGCCGAGTGACCCCGGAGCCACCCTCGGCCGGGTGGAGGGGTGGCGGGGGAGTGGGCGACCCCGCCCTCTCGTTTGCCGAATGAATGAACCAGCTTTTCCAGCGCTTCATTCATTCAGCAAACTTGATGGCGCTTCCCGTCAGGACGGATCGGGCCCCGTGGCGGACCCTGGGGAGGCCGTGACTTGAAGACTCCGGTCCCCCTTTTTCCCGTTATTCTAGTGCCAGAAACAGACATTCAACAAGTAAATAAGCAAGAGAGGATCGGAGATGGGGATCGGTGCTCCGGAGCAGATCAACACGAACGGGGCAGTCCCAGGGAGACGTCTTTAGAGAGAAGGTGGTCCTGGGAGGGGCTTTTCTGAAGAGGTGAGACTAGACTTGATGGGGAGAAGCAGGTGTTCCTGCCAGGATCGGGGAAGGAGGAGTCCCGGGAGGAGGGAACCACCAGGCCAAAGGCGAGGAGGCAGGAACGTTTTTTTGTAGAGAAGAGGTTTCACCATGTTCCCCAGGCTGGTCTTGAACCTGCTGGGTTCAAGCAGTCCACCTGCCTCGGCCTCCCAAAGTGCTGGGGTTAGAGACATGAGCCACTGTACCCAGCCAAGACCCTTTTAATTTAAAGACAAAGGGGCAATGGGACCTGTGTACAGTTTTTTATTTATTTGTTTATTTATTTTTCGAGACAGAGTCTCGCTCTGTCTCCCAGGCTTGTGTGCAGTGGTGCTATCTCTGCTCACTGCAGCCTCCGCCTCCCAGGTTCAAGCCATTCTCCTGCCTCGGCCTCCCAAGTAGCTGGGATGACAGGTGCCCGCCACCACACCTGGCTAATTTTTGTATTATTTGTAGAAATGGGGGGGGTCTTATCACGTTGGTCAGGTTGGTCTTGAACTCCTGACCTCAGGTGATCCGCCCACCTTGGCCTCCCAAAGTGCTGGGATTACAGGCATGAGCCACTGCGCCCAGCCTGGATTTTAGAAAGTCACTCAGGCAACTCTTTGCCCCATCTTTGACTTTTCTCTTGCTGGGCCACACTCCCCGGCTCTTTGTCCAGCCCCTTGCCATGAGGTTGATAATTGTAAAAATGATAATTGGGGATCTTCAGGCCTCAGGGATCTTCAAGAAGGAAGGAATGTTGTCTGCCTTGTTTGCTACTGGATTCTTGGCACAATCAGTAAATATTTACAGGTCCAACGGACGTCCACATGTTTTTCAAATCCCAACTCCTGCAGGAGAATTTTCTGACAATTCCAGTTCCCATTGATTTCAGTCCTTTCTGACACCCTGAAGCTCTTCTTGACCCCTCAGATCCAGATCCGTGGTCCCTTATTTGCATTTCTAAAATCCTAAATACTCTGTGAACTGAAAGGTTTGCCTGAAGTTCACAGCAATGTCATTTGGCTAGAAAATGAGCTAAACGAACTGGCTGAGAGCCTTTCTTTTTCCCACTTAGTGAATCTCAGTGATTCTCAGCTGGGGCGATTGTGCTACCTCAGGGGACATTGGGCGATATCTGGGGATACTTGTGGTTGTCACAGTTGCAGAGGGAACTCTTGTTATGGAGTGGGTAGAGGCCAGGGGTGCTCAGCACCCTGCAGTGCTCAGGACAGCTCCACCCCAGAGAACCATCCAGCCCCCACAGCCACAGAGCAGACAGGGAGAGACACTGGTGCATATTCCCACATTTCACTGCAGAAACAGTCACTTGATGGCAGAGTGCTGCCCCAGCCTCCCTAGTGATATGGAGTACATGGCACTTGGACTCTATTACCTTTCTACAACGGGAGGACATTCTGGATGTTCGAATGTCCCAGCCCCAAGAGTTTTTGGGCTGGAGAGCATGGTCTGTCAGTTTTACAGCTACCTCTGGAAAACCGTCTTGTGGTGTTCAGGATGCAAGATGCTTTGCCTCATTCCTCACACTTCTTGTTCTCTGCACCCTGGATTGTTACCATTTCACAGGCAGGAAGCCTGAGAGTTAACATTTCTTGCCAGAATCCCAGAGCTAGCAAGTGGCAGAGGTGGGGTCCAAACCCGGGCCACCTGACTTCAGCCTCTGGGATGTGAGCTACCCTGTGGGGCCCACCCCAGGCTTTGTGAAGATGCACATCTGATGGTTAGTGCTGCTGTCCCACCCCTTCCTGCCCCTTTCCAGGGTTCTACCTTGCACTCAAGGTTGAAGTTCAAAGCCTTTGTTGTCATCTAAACCAGGGGTTGGCAAACTCTGGACTCTTTTTTTTTTTTTTTATTGGAAATGGACTTTCGCTCTTGTTGCCCAGGCTGGAGTGCAATGGCATGATCTGGTCTCAGTGCAACCTCCGCCTCCCAGGTTCAAGTGATTCTCCTGCGTCAGCCTCCTGAGTACCTGGGATTACAGGCATACACCACCACGCCCAGCTAATTTTGTATTTTTAGTAGACACGGGGTTTTTCCATGTTGCCCAAGCTGGTTTTGAACTCCCAACCTCAGGTGATCTGCCCACCTCGGCCTTCCAGATCGCTGGGATTACAGACATTGAGCCACTGCACCCAGTCAGCCTGCCTATTTTTGCACAGCCCTGGAACTAAAGATGATTTTTGGGTGAGACAGAGACCGTCTGTGGCCCGCAAAGCTAAAACTCCTTGGCCCTTTGCAGAACCGTTTGCTGGCCCCCCATCCGCTCCATGTAGACCCCACTGGGTCCTGCATGATGAGTTCTTTCCAGGTGGTTCTGCCACCTTCTCTGCTGAGCTGCGCTGACTTTCTCCAGGTAGTCACCCTTCTCGCAGCTGCTCTTGCTGCCAGGAGCCCCCGCCTGCCATTCTTCTGTTCTGGCTGCGCTTACACACCCGTTTCTCAGAGAGGTCCTAGAGTGAGTGGCCAGGCCACACATGCCCCAGCACCCGTGGGTCCAGCACAGCCACATCCCAGGCTGACTTTGTTGTTGATTTGAAGAATGGAGGCATGTGTGTCCCCCCACAGGGTGTGGGAAATGGGAAAAGCAGATGGAAGAAGGGGATCTTCCCGGCAACCCCCGCTTACTTCAGTTTTCCCCTCTGGCGTGGCAAGAGTTGAGCAGTGCATGGGTGGGCCTGGACTTCCCCTTTTGTGAATACCCAGGGGTCTGTGCCAGCTGATCTGTGCGTGGTGTATCCCCTCTAGGGCAGGGGGGCTTTTAACAGCAACAGCATCTCTATCTGGAGCTGGATTGTTCTCTGCCAGGGCCATCCTGGGCACTGCAGGGCACTGAGCAGTATCCCTGGCCTCCACTCACTCCATGCCAGGAGCACCTGTAGTCTTGACAGCCACAGGTGTCCTAGATGTCAGCCAGGGTCCCCTGGACAGGGTGGGTGACAGAATTGCCTCTTGCTCTGAAGGACTGGTCAGTTTGTGCTTCCCCACAAGAGCCCTGGACCTCATTATCCTGGACTGGAAGCCAGGGATCCTCTCCTCTCCTCTGCCCCCCTGACTTTGACCCTAAATATGAACCTAAAGCAGACCCGCCTGGCACTGGGTTTTGTTTTCTGTGCAGCGTGTGCGGGAGACATGGCGGACGCGCCATCTCTGTGCTCTGTGGGCAACTACCTGCGATGGGACCTGAGCGCCCAGCAGATAGAGGAGCGCGCCCGGGAGCTCATTGAGCAGACCAAGCGCGTGTACGACCAGGTGGGCTCCCAGGCGTTTGAGGACGTATCCTACGAGAGCACGCTCAAGGCACTGGCCGACGTGGAGGTCACCTACACAGGTAAGCCCCAGGCAGGGTGTGGGCATGGGCTGCAGGTGCCGAGGGACGTGTGCAGCAGGCAGGAGCAACCCAGCCCACGGAGCCCATTAAGAACCTGGCACCAAGTGTCACCAGCACCTGCCCCTGAGCACAGGGCAGTGTCACCTACCCCTGGGCTGGCCATCGTGGCGAAACTGATGGCTGGGCAGAGACGTCTGGCAGGGGCTGGTCACTGGAGGTGTCTAAGAGAGGCGGTTCCGCCAGGCCCTGCTCTGCCTCACGGCCACGTCCATTCAGAGGACTCCTCAGCTGTGTCATCTGAGCGCGTGATATGAGACAGCGTGTCTAAACAGCACGCCTCTCCACCTCTCCCAGAGGTGACAGCCTTGAAACCTGACCCTGGTCTGACCTCTTTCCCTGTCCTGGGAGGGCGGGTATTTATTTTCCCTCTGAATGACTCAACTTGGCCTCTATGGCTTCTGCCTGCTGAGTGACCTCATGACCTGGGGTGTCCTCCTTACTCTCAGCCTGATCCTCCTCCTCTCCCTGTGCTCATGATGAGGAGTGAGGTGCCTGGTGACTTGGGTTAGGAAGACTGCTTCCAGAGCTCTGCAGGAGACTGACAGTGTACCTGTCTGTCCAAGGAACCCAGAGAGTCTCTTCAAGGATCTCTGAATGAGGCAGCTCCCACCCTTCCATCTAGCAAAAGGCCTTTTTGATGAGAACGATCAAGAATCCTTGAGTTCAAGCCCAGGGCTTCTCGTTGTTCTCAAGCCCATAGGCCTCCGCAGCCTATGCCATGTGGCCTCCCAGGGGTTTGCTGTCTAGGTTGGCATGCTGGAGACTGGAAGGAGGAAGCACCCTGAGCCTGCAGAGCCTGCAGCCCCCCCCTGGAGTCCTGACCCTCCTCCCACTCACTCTGGCTCCGACAGGTGGCTTAGATCCTGGCATGGCCTCGGTTTCCCCTCCTCAGCCACGTGGTGGCCCCTTGTCTCTCCCGCAGGAGTCTCACTAGGGGCAGGTGGCACCAGTTCCCGCTCATGGTACTGAGCAGTGCCAGGCATCATTTCCTCCTCCCCGTGCCCTGCCTTCCCCTCCTGCAGCCTTTCCTTTCCTCCTCCATGGGGTGGCGAGAGGCAACGTTAAAGGAAACTGAAATGGGCCCTGGTGCTCCCCTCCGAGCCTCTCCACGGCCCTCAAGACACCCAGCATCTGCCACGTCTGTGCGTGGACATGTGGCCTCGTCGTGCCTGGCATGCTTCCCCAGCCAGGGCCTCCCCAGCCGGTCTCTGGCACCCCCTCCCTGTGCTCTGCTGAATGCCCGGCTTCTCTCTGATCACAGATTAAGTCCGCTTCACCCAGGAGCCCTTCCTGCTCCCCCTGTCCCGATGCCAGCTGCCTGGATTAGTCCCTGCATGGCACTGACGCTATTGTCACGCCCAGCGCCCTGGCAGTCGCTTGTCTAATCGGTCGCCTGTAAATCCCGAGAGGGCAGTTTTCTTTATTCTCTTCAGCACCAGCGTCAGGCCTGGCCCAGAGCTCCCACGACGGGCTTTTTTGTTGTTTTTCTGAGACAGGGTCTTGCTCTGCCACCCAGGCTGCTGGAGTGCAGTGGTGTGATTATGGCTCACTGCAGCCTTTATCTCCCAGGCTCAAGCGATCCACCTGCCTCAGCCTTCCCAGTAGCTGGGAGCACAGGTGTGTGTCACTGTGCCTTGCTAATTTGTTTATTTTATTTATTTATTTTTGAGACGGAGTTTCACTCTGTTGCCCAGGCTGGAGTGCAGTGGCTCGATCTTGGCTTAGGGCAACCTCTGCCACCTTGGTTCAAACAATTCTCCTGTCTCAGCTTCCAGAGTAACTGGGATTACAGGCTCCTGCCACTGTGCCCGGCTAATTTTTGTATTTTTAGTAGAGATGGGGTTTTACCATCTTGGCCAGGCTGGTCTTGAACTCCTGACCTCCTGATCCACCCACCTCGACCTCCCAAAGTGCCGGGATTACATGCGTGAGCCACGACACCCAACTGCTAATTTGTTTTTTTAAACTGCTCCATTAAGATATGG
>PVKP010052537.1:0-12397 GCA_004027715.1 Plecturocebus donacophilus | reverse complement strand
GAAGCATTATTTTTATTCTTTCATTAAGCACTGGAAATCATTTCAGACAAATTATATGATCAGGTACCCTGGACAGTTTACTGCAATGAAAAGAAACAGATATCAATATGTAAGCATGTTATTGTCTCATGATTTAATGTTCAATGATACCATTTTCTTCTAAGCTGTCAAAAACATATGGTTTTGTAACCATTGAACATAGATGTATCTTTTCTCCTATTTCTAGCTCCCACCATTTTTAATGACTTTGTTAGACACCTAATCAGTAAGTGACACAACCAGTAAGTAGTAGAGTTGGCAAATACTGATATTGGGCATTTATCAAGGAGGCAGAAGATACAGGTTTAGGCTCTAACAGGAAGTTAATGTATCTAATATTGCTAATTATAAAAATAAATGCTACCACTCTAATAATTTATACATGCATATTTAAACTTTCCCAAGTAACATATTTGAAGTTTGTTAGTTTTGTTAAATCAAAAAAAAATAGAAGTAGTATTGTTTAGCTGACTAGAGTAATTTTTTTGAAACTGAAATTTATAAATGATTTCTATAGACTCCTTTCCCCTACATTAGTAGATAATAGTTATCACATTTTAACTTTTTGACCAATATATTCTGAATATTGCCATTATTAAGAAAGAAACTAACATATGATATCAATACTTAATTATATTCCATGTTTATTTCTTAAGAGCTGATAATAAAATATAGATAAAACAGGAAAACACCATTAAATGTGTACACATTAACAGCTCTTTGAACACTTTTCTTTGTTGTGTTATCTGAATAATATTAAATAAGCATATGTTTATATATGTAAGATAAATATATACAAATAAGTAATATAGAGTCAATAAAATATCTGCTGATTGTTTTATTTATCATTTCTAAAGCAATAAGAAAAATACAGGTATATTTAGAGACATATATAATCAACTAAAACTATATCTTCAGTTCTAGCATCCTTTTTCTGGTTTTGAGATTTGGACTTTTTATACAGATTAAAGAATGGTAGTTCTTTAGCCTTTACAAGGTAGCATATACATATGTATAAATATATACATATATAAAAACATATACGCACACATACATATGGAAGAAAAAATATTAATCTGCAAGGATTTGAAAAGATAATAAACAGAATAGTAATTGATTTGCCCTTGGATGAAAGAAAATTACAAGAAGGCAGATGTTACTTCAAAAATCGGACAATTTTCTGATACAGCTGTTGAGTAGTCATGGGGCTTCTTCACAGGGTCATGGGTTTCCCATCACTCAAAATAATTGCTGGGTAATCAGTGCACAGAAAAAGTGCATGGAATGTGAATTAAAATAAGTGCTTTCAAAGGTTGTTTCCAATGTAAGAATATGTTAGAAAGTGGTAATTCCTATTTGATAGTCTGTCTAGATAATAAGAATTGGACCAGTTGACACCAACATTTTCTTAGTGCTTTCTGAATCCATGAGCTATTACAAACATTTTCTTGTTTTGGAAATTGTTATTGCAGAAAGGACAAAAATGTGGTCTGGTCTCTTTTATTTCACTTCCATTCTCACCCTCTTCAAATCACTAAATTTTTTCTTCTTAAAAAATGAATGAAATTCTCTTACAATATTATATTGTCCTATTCACTAGAAAGTAAGATACTAGGGTAGGACCTTCCTTTTTTAAACTCTGTATTCCCAGCATTAAGCATATCATAGGAAAAGAGAAAGAATCCAATAAAACATTATTTCTTCAATGATTGAATAATTTGAAAAATAGGAAAAATAATGTAAACGTAGCCTATAGAGCTAGCAAGAGGAGACTGAAGTGATGGGTAGGGTCAGATGCAGAATCATAATGACTAACACTTATGTGTTCCTTTCTATGAGACAGCACTTCTCTAAGGATAGTAGATTTAATTTTGTCTTCATACCTAATTCTGATAAGAACGCATTATAATAGATTCTGTTTTTATCTTCATTTACATACAAGAAACCCAACTCCCTAATGTCACACAACCAGTAGGTAGCAGAATTGGCATCTAAATCCCAACTAACTCTCCAAATTAAATCACCTGTAATCACCATACCATATTGTGGGACCCAGAAATATCAAGAGTTGCAAATAAAATCCAGGTGAGCACCTCAAAAGTAAGGGTGCATATATGTTACATAAGTCAAAGTAAGACATTAAGTTCAAAATAGATAGGTGAGGAGAACCAGAAAGAAATTAACCAAATAATAGATAGGCCAGGTAGTATAATGGGAAGTGTCATAGACTTAAGGACAAAAGACTGAGTTTCTAATCCCAGCCTTATCTTGACTGTGAGTATGACTATATGTGAACTCCTCTTAGCCTCAGCATTCTCCTTGGTAAAATAACAAGGTGTGACAATCTCATAATGAGTTTCCACTTTCTTTGAAATTCTAAGGTAGTGTTCAACAGTTCAGTCAGCAACTTTGACAAAGGGATTAAAAATTCAGACAAGGTATATAATCAAAAGCCCAGTAAAACTGGTTTTAAAACATGAAAAAGCTAGAATCTTGACAGCAATATGTCAGTGTAGCAACTTTAAGGCAATTATTACTAAGAACTCTTGATACTTGAAGAGAGATACCTTTCTCGGCTATGCATTTTTAGGAAGTTTAAATTGTAAAAGCAATAGAAAACTATGTATAAATGGAAGTTGATGTTAAGAAAACATTTTTTGCTATCCCCATTAGGAACGTAGTAAAACTAGTATTTCTTAAGGGCTTTAAGAAATACTTCTGCTTTATAACAGAAATAACTTAGAAATTGTTATTTTAAGGATTGGAAATAATTGTGATGCTTTCTTAAGTTTATCTGAGATTTTTGAAGCAGGTTTTTTAAAATTATAATTTTTATAGATCTCTCTAATGATGTGTGTTAGTTTTCTAGGTCTGCTGTACAAAGTACCACAAAATGGGTGGGTTTAAAGACTTTACATTTACTTTTTCACAGTTCTAAAGACTGGAAATTCAAAGTCACATTATCCACAGGGTCATGTTTCTTTCCTAAAGTCTCTGGGGAAGAGTCCTATTTTGCTTCTTCCAGCTTCTGTTACTGACAATCCTTGTTATTCCTCAATTTGTGGTAGCATAACTTTAATCTCTGCCTCCATCTTCAGATAGCCTTCTTCTCTTTGCACCTCCCATTTCTTCACATTGAGTTCTACTGTGTATCTGTTTATCTCAAAATTTCTCTTAGAAAGACCACAGTTATTAGATTATGGTCCACTCCAATCCAGTATGATTTTTTTCTTAACTTAATCAATTATATCTGCAATGACCCTATTTCCACCTAAGGTCATATTCTGAGGTTAATATTAAATATAACCTTTGGAAGAGATGCTGCTGTGATTCGTGACCTCCAGATTCCATATGTTAAAACCTAACCCCCATTATGGTATATTAAAAGCTGGAGGACATTGTCAGGTATTTGGGTCACAAGGGCTCTGCCTTGATAAATGAGATTAGTGCCTTTGTAAGAGGCCAGAAGAAGCTGTTTGCTCCTTCATCCATGCAATAATACAGCAAGAAAATGTCGTCTGTAAGGAAGGAGCCCTCTCCAGACAACAAATCTGCTCTTGCCTTGATCTTGGACTTTCCAGTCTCTAGAACTGTGAGCAATAATTTTCTGTTGTTTATAAATTGTCCAGTCTAAGATAGTTTTTATAGCAGCTCAGAAAATAACTAAGACAGAAATTGACACCGAGGAGTAAGGAGTTACTATAACAAATCCCTGAAAATGTGGAAGAGGCTCCAAGACTACATAATAAATAATGACTGGAAGAGTTTTAAAATGCATGCTACAATAAACCTATATTGCCTTGAACAAACTGGAAAGGGAAATTTAGGTGAGAGCTCAGAAGAGAACAGTAGTGAAAGTCTTAGATTACTCAAGTCACTGTGATGACAATGTTGGTAGAACTATGACAGTAAGGACCATTCTGATGAGGTCACAGATTGAAATGGGGAATAGGTTTTTGGTAACTGGAGGAAAAGTGATCCTTATTATAAAGTGGTAAATAACTTGGATGAATTTTGTCTGCATCATAGTGTTTTGTCAAAAGAACTTGTGAGTGGCAAAATATTTGGCAGAAGAAATCTCTAAGCCAAGTATCGAAGGAGCCACATCACTTCCGTCAATTGCTTATAGTAAGTTTCAAAAATATAGAAATGATTTAAAGACAGGTTTAAAATCAAAAGGGAAACAAATCTTAAAGATTTAGAAAATTATCAAGTTTGCCCTTTAGTAAAAACTGAAAAAGCTGTTCTATAGAGAACACCAACGCTCTGGTCAAGGTTTACCACCTGTGCCCTCTAGAGAAACAGCCACTGTGGCCTATGTTGTACCTTGGATCCAGTGAAATAGAAGATGAAAATTTCATTTCAATCTAGTACATAACATAACAGAAAAAGACATTGCCTCAAAAGTCAAAAAATGAATTTTTCAGCCTCAATTCTTAAAATAGTAGAAGCATGCATATAACATGAAACTCTCAAAACATTGCTTGCAAAGAATTTTTAAGGAATTGGAAATTTTAAAATCTTATACGCGAAACATCCGACCCAAAGTTTTTATTTTTCATACTTACCTAATCAACCTCAACCAGAAGATGTAGCCAAATTATAGGATCCCCCCACCTTTTTTTTTTTTTAGTTACTTGGCATTATGATCCTCCTAAGAACTCATCTTTTGAACCAATAACTTTTTAGATGGATAATTAAATACATTCTTTATTTTTTGGTGCATTGAAATCAAGACAGAGATTATGTGGTAGTCTGACAAAGAATTTGTCTTCCTACCATAATGCTTAGAACAGTGATTAGGAGTTTACTCTAATTGACTAGTGGTCACAGAGTACAAGATGGTGAGACATAAGTCTTAACTCAGTAGACTTTCATGAGAGAGAGAGAGTTCTTGAGTTGACCATATAAAACATAATGCATTGCTTTGATATTAGCTATTCATGAAGTAAACAAAATTAAAGTTATTTGAATGGTTAAAAATATGTTGCTATAGTTGAATATCCATATTTTAAACAATAACAAAGATGATAATTGAAGAGATTTACTTATATTCTGTGTGATACAATATTACCATTAATTTTCAGCTAATTTTCATATGAAGAAAAGTTATATTTCTAATAAAATTTCACAAGAGTTATTACTTACACGTTTAACAATATTATATGGGAGAAGGCATTAATGCACAGAAGAAATGAATATTAGAAAATATGTTTATATTAAGTCCAGGAAATAGTTAAACAAAAAAAAACTGATACAAAACTTCTTTATATTCAGGATAAAACAAAACATTTTTTTAGCTAGAAAAATTATTTAAAAATATTATGAAGTAGCAATAGTAAATAGCCATTTAGTCTTTATTTCTGTAATTATCCTGTCTTATGAAATGAAAACTTATGTTTGTTGCCAAAATCTTTTTTTTTTACAGTAAGCACTTTTAAATTATATGTAGAAAATGTGTGTGTGTATGTGTGTTCATATGAGATTCAATATACTTAAATGATAATATCATACATATAAGACCATCAAAGTTTTAGACTATATCTATTCCATTATTCACCTGCCTATACTTTCAATGTTATTCCATTAAATTTTCTCTGCTTATATCAATCAAATTGACATACCAACTATGACATCACATACTATACTCCCTGCTATTAAGTCTTTGTTTATATGGTTTTCCCTGGCCAGAATACCATATTTCTCCATTTCCCATTTTCTGATTTAAATTCTTTCCTAATATTCTAGGTCCATTTGAAAGGCTGGGTTCTACAGAGTTGACTACTATCATTTTCTAGATACTGCATTTTTTTATAGGTGTTTCCCATATGGTGAGATTTATGGACAAATCCATTTTGTCCTCATGATGATTATCCAGGGCCATGTTTCAGGGGTTCAATAAACCTATGCTGAATGAATGACTGAATAAACCTAAAGAAAGGGATTGTACAAAAGGCAAACAGGCCTCTTGTTATATGATCTTCAGAGACAATAAGGAGTTTGCTAACATACGAGAGTAATGTAAGAAAATCAATGTGAATTGATATTTCCTCCTTTATCAATAACAGATAATGATTCTTAAAAAATTAATTTCCAGAACCTACATTGTAGGTACCATAAGCAGAGTATCATTAAAATGAGGCTGGATAGAAGAAAGAAAACAGCAAGAAGAACTTGAGAAATTCAATGTATGTAAAGAAAATAATAAACAATACCTATATAATGATATGTGAGTGTGAATGATCTGATACCAGCTTCTAAGTATAAACAGTTTGTACAACACAATGCTGCTAGTTCCCAAAACATTTAGTATGACTTATAAAGATACAAAATTATCAGAATATTCTCTAAATCAGATGTAGAGATAAGAAGAAAAACTTTTGTAGTGATATTAAACTATTATCAGTGCTGTCTGAAAAAGAAATCAAACTATAAAAGCCAATAACCTTCCTACCAGATAGATTTCAATTTGACTCTAAGTTTTCTAGAGGCCAAATGAAAAGAGAAGTCGGATCAATTTCATAATTTACAACATCCATGATAAAAGCAAACCAATTTACTCAGGAGAAGTGCAATTATTCTCGCTACTAAAACCTGAAAGAAATTTCTCCCAAGAGGCATCATAAAGAGGACACTATAAAACATAATGAAATATGCTTTGAACAATATCTTTATGACAGACACCTCTAGGAGTTTCATAGAACTGTTTTTTATTATATCCCTCACTATATTGTGATGGCCTAGCTATAGAGTTCTGTGTGTATTTTATTGGAGACATAGATTTTTTTAGTAACTGGAGAAACAGGTGGGCAAATCTTTCAAAGATTCCTCTGAAACATCTTTATCTTACCATATATTTTTAAGAAAAAATTGATGACAAAACATCTTAGAACACTTAATTTGTTAATTATGTGAACAGTTATTGGACATCTATAATTTACACAGTTCCCAGAGGAAACACACAGAAAAAAACAATTTCCTGGAGCAAAAATAACTACTTTCAGTTATTCTGGGGAGCCAATTAGTATAAATAAATACATTATTTACAAATTGTATTATTATTATACAATTAATGTAAACGTATGATGGATGTCCTGAAAGAAAGTAAAAGTTTTGCCCTTTTGTTAAAGCTGAAGTGACTTCAGCTCCAAGGACACACTATAACATAGGCCAAGTTTCTCCTCAAAACATCAGTTTGAAACTGCTCTAACATGCAGATTAATGGTCACTTGCTGAATGCTCTACTCTGTTTAGGGTAGTCACAATGGCTTCTTTGGAAGAGTCCTAGTGTCACTCGACTGCGGTTTCTATCCTAAAATATGTGTCCTGTGGATATTGCTGCCACAACTGTGGCTTTAAAACTAGGGTCTGAGAAGCCTTTGTTACGTCTTCCTTGGGGTTGTCTCGGGAGGCATGAGGGGAGGTGGCTCAGAGACGGCCAAACAGTGGAATTTCTGTCTTTTCTAACCATGCATCATCCACAGAAGCCTTTTTGCTTAAAATGTAAGAAAGTTTTTGACAAGTAGTTTTTAAAATATGTTTTAAAAAGACTATTCTATTCTGTGCTGTTTCTACAATTTTATTTTTCTCTACTGAGATTATCAATTCATGTATTCAGCAAGTATGTACTGTTCCCCTGCTGTTTTCCAGGCTTTGTGCCAGGATCTAGAGATACAAGGTTATATAAATCAGGGTCTTACAGCTTAAAATTTGTGAAAAGATCTCTAAGTTTACCAAAGATTAGGCTGCAGTATGGGATACACGCACTACACAGTGTAAGGGGATACTGAAGGCGTGGCCAGGTCAAATGAAACTCAATAGAAACTTGAGGAGCCCTATGTAGTAGGTAGCTCTTGAATTGACTCTTGAAATGTGACAGAAATTTAGACAAACAAGGTAGACAAAAGTCATTTTAAGCAACGGAGTAAATAAGGGAGGACATGTCAAACAAGGTGGCAAATTCAAAAAAAAGAGAACCAGAAAAGGACAGCTTATGAAAACCAGCATGCTTAAACAAGAAATTTAACCCAAAAGATATGGAGAAATCATAAAAGAAAACAAAACAAAAACTTCAGAATAAACCATAAGCATATTTATGTTTTGGAAACATTATTCTGGTATCATTATAGAGGATGCAACTGAGAAGCTAAGAATAGAGTTAGGAAGTATAATTAGGAGTTATGGGAGCAATCATGAAGAAACTAAATGGGAATATGAATTAAGCCAAAGAAATTGTCATGAGGGGAGGGAGGGATAAGAGATAATAGCAGGGTGGGACATGCTTTATTTTGTGACTTCAGTGGCCTATCTGTCCTATTCTTTCTGTTTTGAATAAACAATGGTGAGTTTTATAGTGCTACTTTTATCTGTGCAATGTCAGTGTCATTTTCTGATTCTCATATATATGTCTCTCTCTCTCTCTCTCTCACTATATATATATATATATATATATATATATATATATAGTCAAGCTTTTAAAAATATGAAATGTTATTTTTTTCCTATTCAACAAATCTTATATAGCAGTACACTTGAAACTTGAGCATTTAATCACTTAGTACATTCTGCCTGCATAACAAAGCTCAGCATTATAATCCTCCAGTTATTACAAGATCTGTGCTGTCTAGGATACATTTACACTTCAATTACAATTACAATGCTTTCATCTTAACAGCTTCTAGTTTCTGAAGGATTGAGTCTCAAGGATTATGTTATAACGAGAACAAAGGTTATTGACTACTTTTCTTATTTCTTTCTGAAATGCTTTACTAGCTAAATAAAAGTAAAGCAGAATTTATGCCAAGATGTTTTCTCCCTGCAGGAAAACATAATGGAAGTTATCAGAAATCAAGAATTTTTACTCCTTCCAGCTGAGGAGCTCCATAAACTACTGGCCAGTGATGATGTAAATGTTCCTGATGAAGAAACCATCTTCCATGCATTGATGATGTGGGTCAAGTATGACATGCAGAGGAGATGCAATGACCTGAGCATGCTTCTTGCCTTTATAAGGTTACCACTGCTTCCACCACAGGTAATGATGTGTGCTGCTGTTTGAATAGATTCAATGTACTGAAAAACCCTACATTAAAAGTAAACATCAAAACACATTTTTCATTATGTATTTACCTTTTTTAAATGTATTTGTCAAATACCATTTTTAAGTTAAATTTGATAGTGGAAAATGATGTGTGATGATGGGTTGTGGATCTAAATCCTATCTCTGGCACTTAGTGACTCAGGGTCATTTGTATGATCGTGATAATGTCACTTAATTTTCTGATATTCAGTTTCTTTATCTATAAAATGTGATCATACTGCCATACAAAATTTCATTAAGATTAGATAATATATGTAAAACACCTATTCATAATACAATGTCTCCTATCGATCTATTATTTCACCTAAGACTGAATAATGTGATCATTCTTTGATGTAAATGCATATTCTGTATGATTTTCAGTGGCTCGATGCATGGCATTTCAACCTCTGCAGATGAATAAAACATACCTGAATAGTAGAGAGTTATGATTTAATAGTATTTAGCAATTAGAATTATGGAATCTTTAATAATTGGAGCTAAGGAGCCTCTAGACAGCAAGTGAACCAATTTAACTTTATTGATGAGTTAAATAGGGTATAGAAAAATTGATTAAAACGTTAAGTTTGCTCAACTTAGAGGAAGAGTGTTAAGTTAGTTCTTTTTCATTCTGAGTCTTGTGTCTTTAACTTGCTACAAAATTGTCTATGTACAGCATTGTTAATTCAGCGTTTTTGGCTGGTAACGTTACCCAAAAGTATGCTTGAAGGTGACCTTAGCCTCTAAATTGATGGGTGAACTTGTTTGTGTATATAATTTGTGATGGGGAGATGAGAAGCTTCTGTTATTCATTAGATTCCTCATTTGAATCCAAATCACAATTGACATTTTTGCTAATCCATATGTTATTAAACATGTAAAAAAGAGAATTAGGATATTTAATAAAAGAACAGAAGGCAAGCATGAAGTGTTAACAGTAAGTGTAGAAGTGGGATTTGTGGTCATATTTAAAAACTGGAAAGTTAGAAACACATTACCATAATCCAAAAAAAGAGAAGCTTTATGAATAAGATAATAATTATGTTTCCTTCAGCTGCTGAGATGAGTACAGGAGAAACAACAGAGAGAAATGATTTATGGAACTCAAATTATGTGAGCCTATCTTAACAACAGGCTCTTACGAAGAAGAGGAAACATGTGTTTACTTGGCTAGACAAAGAAGAAATTTTTATGCCAAGCACTGAAATTTGCAAATCTCCCACCTTAGGTTCTAATGCCAGGTAGCATTTATTAGAATCTGGGAGGATAATCTTTTGGGGAAGAAAAAGCCAATGATTACTATTAGTCAGAGAGCCAAGGAGAGTTATCAGTTAATGACAGATGCTGTGACTGGGTACCTTTGACTCTGGCATATCCATTATTCTCTACCCTTTTCAACTGTTGGTTGAAATGTGGGGAGTTTGGAGTTATATTGGTGCACAAAATCAGAAATAGAAGAACACATATTAACATAGGTCAAGAATGTGACTAGTTTCCTCTTCTCAGGGTACATCATTCTTTCACACCCTCATTTCCTACTCTTCTGTCATCAGATATGGGGAGATGCTGCCACCTGTGCATGCCATTAAATGGTTACATCATATCAGAGATGTCCTGTTGCCTTATCTGTTCCTAAGGCTATACATTATACATGGAATTTTATTTCTTATTGGTTCAATTGCTATATCTTGCTTAGTGAAATAATATTTATTAAAATTAAGGTATAAAATACTCTTTTGATGTAACTTAAAAATTTTTAAACAGTGTACAATTGACATAAATGTAGCATATGTCTATTCTCCATTCCTTATCTTTCAAATTGGGGCTATTACACATTGTAACTTTACATGTACTTTCAACAACAGATGTGCAGGAGGAATGAATCAAAATATTTTCTATTTATAAAATGTCTTTGTATAAAAGAGAGGCTATCACTTCTATAACTAACATTAATTAATTATGTGTCATTATAAGCATATTAGCTATAATACTTCTAATCATAAAAAATGCAAAGTAAAGATTATTAATTGTATTATACAGAGGAAGTATTAGGCTCAAAGAGGTTAAGTGATTTTCAGAGTTTATAGCTAGTGGAAAATCTGGGTTTCCTACAAACATAGGCTGGCCAGATATGAAGATACACAGATATTTCTCCAATAATGAATGTCATTTCCCTGTTTGCTCTCTAACTTGGAAGATCATAAAAATATCCTGAATTCATCAATTTTGAAGTTTCTTTTAAAGACACTGAGGATGGAAGAACAGCAATATGATAGGAACTTACAGGCATTCATTTATTTATTTAGATTACCAAACTATTTTATCTCATTTAATTTCTATAAAATCCCCATGTAGTAGATACAGTTATTCCCATTTGACAAATGAGTACTTTGAGAATCTACATGATTATCATCTTTTTAGTTTTAAAGATCAGATTTTACTCCAGTTGTATGTGACACCAATGTGGTTCTTCTTTCACTAAGGGGAAAAGAGTGCAATTTTTATTTAGGATTGGTTGCATACTTACCTCCATGTCCAACCAGAGTGAAAAAAAAAGTTAAATTGAATAAAGGATATTACAGACTTGCACATGGACTTTCAAAGCTGCTAAACACCTTTGGGTCCTTATGAAAAGCTATTAAAATGGTCAGGAAACAATTTTTTGCTGATCTTGGATTTATTAATATAAGGTTTGCCCATGCTTTTTTCCAATGATTAATGTATAGGTCCTTTATAACCTTTAGGTCATTTGTGTGCATGTGTTGTGAGTATTTACACATGCACATGAGATGTTTGTGTGTGTTGCCACCAAGAGAAGACAGACAGAAGAAGGCCAAAATAATTAATCAAGCCTACTAACACAATCCAGTAACAGTCATTGTTACTTTTTCAATGTTTTTCACCCTTTGATTTGCTGCCTGTCTAATTAGTTAATGATTATACCAGGCCGTCATTATTGACATAGTCTTCTCTACAAAGCCACATTGCAGGAGTAAGAAAAAGAAAAAGAATACTTTCATTTTTCTCCAAAAGAAATCTTAAATACAATGCCTTTAAAACAGAAATACATAGATAATATATAATGCTTCTAAGATCAATAAATTTATGTTAAATAATACTTTGATTCATGATCATTTAGCCCTTTGTGACAGTCACCATTCAAGTTACAAAATTAAAGAAAATACAGTGTTTTGTTAGCAAGCTTTTAGTCAGCAGAGGTATTAATATAATAAAAGATGTGCAAGGACATTCACATGCACAAACTCGTACATATGCATG
>PVKP010052536.1:0-12395 GCA_004027715.1 Plecturocebus donacophilus | reverse complement strand
TCCTAAGCAAAAAGATCAAAGCTGGAGGCATCATGCTACCCAACTTCAAACTACCCTACAAGGCTACTGTAATCAAAACAGCATGGTACTGGTACCAAAACAGAGATATAGACCAATGGAACATAACAGAGGCCTCAAAGAAATGTTACACATCTACAACCATCTGATCTTCAACAAACCTGACAAAAACAAGCAATGGAGAAAGGATTTCCTGTTTAATAACTGATGTTGGGGAAACTGGCTAACCATCTGCAGAAAGCTGAAACTGGACCCTTTCCTTGCACCCTACACTAAAACTAACTCCAGATGGATTAAAGATTTAAACATAAAACCTACCACCATAAAAATCCTATAAGAAAACCTAGGCAAAACCATTCAGGACGTAGGCATAGGCAAGGACTTTATGACTAAAACAGCAAAAGCATTGGCAACAAAAGCCTAAATAGACAAATGGGATCCAATTAAACTTAAGAGCTTCTGCCCAGCAAAAGAAACAATCACTGGAGTGAACCAGCAAACAACAGAAGGGGAAAAAAATTCTGCAATCTACCCACCTGACAAAGGCCTAATATCCAGAATCTACAAAGAACTAAAACAGATTTACAAGAGAAACAAACAAACAAACCCATTCAAAAGTGAGTGAAGGACATGAACAGAGACTTTTCAAAAGAAGACATCTATGAGGCCAACAAACATAAGAAAAAATGTTCATCATCACTGGTCATCAGAGAAATGCAAATCAAACCCACATTGAGATACCATCTCATGCCAGTTAGAATGGTGGTCATTAAAAAATATGGAGACAACAGATGCTGGAGACGATGTGGAGAAATAGGAACACTTTTACACTGTTGGTGAGAGTGTAAATTAGTTCAACCATTGTGGAAGACAGTGTGGCGATCCTCACGGACCTAGAAATAGAAATTCCATTTGACCCAGCAATCCCATTACTGGGTATATACCCAAAAGATTAGAAATCGTTCTATTATAAAGACACATGCATATGTATGTTCATTGTGGCATTGTTTACAAAAGAAAAGACCTGGAACCAATCCAAATGCTGATCGATGATAGACTGGATAAGGAAAATGTGGCACATATATGCCATGGAATACTATGCAGCCATAAAAAGGATGCATTCATATTCTTTGTAGGGACATGGATGAATCTGGAAACCATCATTCTCAGCAAACTGACACAAGAACAGAAAATTAAACACTGCAAGTTCTCACTCATAGGCGGGTATCGAACAAGGAGAACACATGGACACAGGGACGGGAGCATCACATATTGGGCTCTGCTGGGGGTGGCTAAAGGAGGGATGGGGTGGGTGGGGAGGTTGGGGAGAAATAACATGGGGAAAAATGCCAGATATAGGTGACAAGGGGATGGAGGCAGCAAACCTTACCTTGCCACATATGTACCTGTGCAACAATCTGCACGTGTACCCCAGAACCTAAAGTACAATAAAAAAATAATAAAATAATACCATCATTAGAAAACTAGTATATTAATTGTTGTAGGCAAGGTCCACCTATGAATATTAATATTTGCGGGTGAAAATTTGAAGAGAAACAGGATGTTTGCACAGTCTCAAAGTATCTCCCTGGACAAAGATATTAATTACAGAGAAAACTAGTAACTGTACAGTAGAGAAGCTTAGTTGACATTATCTTAACCAACTGATCAAAATTAACATCACCAATGTTAAGATATATTAACTTCATATACTCTTGGTATAACAGTGTGAGAATAGCCTAACTCTTCTGTGATATACATGTCAAAAATTCACAATCTCAACCTAATCGTGGAAACATATCAGACAAACTCAAACTGAGGGGCACCTATAAAATAACTGACCAGTTCTCTTTAAAAGCATGAAAAGCAAAGAAAGACTGAGGAACTGACAAAGATTAAAGGATACTAAAGAGACTTGACGGCTAAAGGCAAATGTGGACCCTTTATCAGACTCTCAAAAAGAAAATAATATTAATAGAAAAGATGGGCAAAACCTGTAAAAGATCTGTAGTTTGTTTAGTATGTTTATACCAATGTTAACTTTTCTATTAATATTACCACAGTTATATGTAATGTTAACTTTGGGGGAAGCTGTGTGAAGGCTGTAAGGCAGCTCTCTGTAAAATCTTTGAAATTTTTCTCTTAAGTCTGAAATTATTTCAATATTAAAAGTTTAAAGAAACCCCTAAAAAAGCAGTAAAAATTTCATTAGACTGAAAAGTATAAAAAATAGCATTTAACAAAATAATTTAAATTGAGTATTTTAAGACACTTCTTAGAGATTCTGACCTACAGGCAACTGAGAGCTAATAAGTTAACTATCTGTAACACAAGACTCCTCACCAACAGCAACCTTCAATTTCTATTTAAGACCACACAGAATCAGTCTAAGAACTACTGGAATCCCACAATAGGCATGAACCTGGCCTGCCACAACATAATCTCCTTCAAAATCACCATCCTGTCCTTCAAAATCTCCAGAGTCATATCTCATTTTTTCCTGCTTGCAAGTCTATGATTTTTACTTGCTTTTATTGCTACTTTATACACACTATGTTTTTCATCTCACAGTTTATGCTTCACTTCCCACTCCAAACATAGAAGCACTGGCTTCAATTTGACTTCTCACTACACTATTTTCCTCTGCCACAGGTTCATACAGTATGGGAAACTTGAAATGACAATAAAGTATATAAGCTCATATCACTAAAAATCAAAACAGTTACCTTATGGTATGGTTATTAAGAAATTTGAGAAATTGAGATAAACTTTGAGGTGAAACTTTAGGCTAAAAGAAGAACAAAATAAATATAAAAACAACAGAAAAAAAAGAAGAAAGAAAAAGTATATTACCAAATAATAAGATTTGGTAATAGCATCAGAGAATGGTACAATCTTCTCATTTCACAAAAGAGTATTTAGAAACCTAGAAACTTTCACAAGGTCACATAGAAACTAGATTCCAAGTCTTTTAACCCCTAAATTAGTTTCCCACTGCCTATTCCACACAGTTCAGTGTGGCAAAGAAAATGATCATCATGTGAGAGATCAAGTAGAAAATTTATAATAACTAAGAAAGTAGATTATAAAAAGATTTGAATATCAGGCTTAGAACTTTGTATAATTTTACTTATGTAATAATACATTTTTATAATCATAGTTTTTAATATTCAAGAGTCTCAAATACACTTTTCTCTCTGAGTCCCAGATTTTTGTATCTCGTAAGTGACAATAGCAATATCCAGGTACAGTTTATTGGGTATATAGTAAATCTGTAAAAGTTTCTAATAAATGTCAGTCATTATAATTATTATTTTATGGTTTCCATAATATTTTAATGTTACATGTTAATGTTTAATAAAAGGGTAAGTTTTAGTTGTCTTCCATTCTCTATTTCATTCATATGTTTTATATTTCACTACTTACTATTTTCTGTGCATTTAAGAAAACATGGGGTAAAAAAAGCAAGCTTTATGAGATCAGAGAGGTTGCTTTCTTCACGATCCACTGTATAGCAGAGAAATAATAGATTTTAGGCAAATTATTTAAAAAGTAATGAAAAGCTCTGTGAAAATATGCAAGTAAAATTAAGATGCAAGTCTTTCACCTGAATGCTCCAATATATCATAAAGAAGATGGTATACTGATGAAATTTAGAACCAACAAAAAAACGTTTTCAGGGATGGCCTTTATATTACCATTTGTTGGGTATGATGAGAAGTATGCAATGAAAAATTCTAGAGATACAATAACTGAGTGTAAGAAAGTGATAGGCAAACACTGAGTTATATGTTAAAATAGCATACCTGACTTAGGTATGATTTTTGGAAAAGCCTTTAAATGAATTGATGCTCAGTGCCTCTTTGGCAATGTTATCACACATGTTCAAGTCAATAACTTAACCAGAATTTATTGAATGCCTATCACTTGTTAAAAAAAAAAAAAAAAAAAAAAAACCTGAATTAAATGGTTTTGCTATGGACTGAAAGCGTCACCCAAAATTCATGTATTAGAAAATGTATCTCCACCTCCATAGTGTTGGGAGGTGGGGTCTTGAGGAAGTGCTTTGGTGATGAAGGTTCTATCCTTAAAAATGGAGTAATGCCATTATAAAAAGGGCTTGCAGGAATGGGTTTGCTCTCTTCTGCTCTTCTACTGTGTAAAGACAGAGCAAACATGGTAGGTCTTGTACTTCCTATCCTCCAGAACTGTGAGAAATAAATTTCTGTTACTTATAAATTACCCTGTCTGTGGCAATCTGTTATAGCAGCATAAACAGACTAAGACAGGTCTCTACTAAGGAAATTCAACTTGCCACAAGTTGTGAGGATAAAGAAGATGGGCACCCTATGTTTAAATTAATATCTATGGATACACAGTTTTAGCATACCTGTAGGTGCCCAAGGCCCCAAAGAAGGTATTAATATTGTTTGTAAAGAGGTATTCAGCTGTATGCTAATATCATTTTGATTAACTTTGAAGTTAAGGTAATTTTTCAAACGGAGTTTTATAGCAATCAGGAAAAAGAATTAACAATAAAAAAACAACTAAAATATTGCAATGACAAAATTTAAAATGAATTGCTGCTGTGGTCATGAAAACCTGTATGATCATTAAATAAATAATTTTCTTCTTCAATCACCAGCACACTAAAATATATTCAAAATATTTACAGCGAAAAATACTGTGAAATGGTTGGCTTAAATATTATACTAACAAATCTTTTAATTTACCAGCTTTGAGTGTCAAAATGTATGTTTATTAACCTTGTGATGACTAAGAATAAACTTGCTTTCAAGTAAATTGTTTTTCACTGAACAGAAAAATAATCCTTAACAATAGTAATGAATCTTCTTTATAAATATACTGACAGGAAAAGTTGTTTCATCACTGATTAATTACTAAACTAACAAACAGTAATTCTGGAAAATTTCAGGTAAACACAAAAGAAACACACAACAGATTAAGCAAAAAGTTAACAATGTCTGTTCCCTAACATTAGTTTCATTTAAAGAAAATGAAATTCTTCCTCGAAGAAAATCATTACTCAGAGTCTTTAATCAAGAGACAAATAATTGACTACTTTATTTTTTTTCCCTTTGATTCATTCAATAGGAAATTTTCTAGATGGGAATCCATTTATACATTAATCTTTAAACTCTTCAGCAATTAATAAACATTTGTTAATACTCCTTTGAAGTTACTTCTCTGCAAGGTATTACATTTAAGCATTTCATTAGAATTAGTTTGTAAGAATAGCTAACTGCAATGCTATGTCTGAGTCAATAATACTACCAATGGTTTCAAATTTATTCAAAGAGAACAAAGATTCTATTATGCATGCAAAATAATAATCTCACATTTGACTTCCTGCTAGCATCTTCTTCTGTTTGATCCTGTCCTTACAAGTCTGTAATCATCAAGTTTCAGGCAGCCAGTTCTTTAATGTGAAAATTGAAATAGGCTGAAAAGATTATTTCCAAAAGCAGGAAACACAGGATTGTGCCCTGCAGTGCTGTATGATACAATTCAGAGAGTTGTGTTGCCACTTAAATTGTGGACATATGGAATGGGATCAAAACAGGCCAGCAGGCATTATGGGACAGCTGTCAAGGAAGTCTGACAGTAAAGTGTTTCATTGTCACCTTCACTTCATGGAGATAAAAGCTTAACAAGGAGCAAGTGATTCGTTCTGTTGATGATTACAGAAAGTAAGATGAGCTTCTAGAGGGAGCCTATAAAAAGAGTAGGCAGGAAGTTTTAAGTGATGCATTGCTAATTTGGAGATTTTCACCCCTCCTAAATTTCATTAGAGATGGCACTACTGTGAGAAATATGTTGATATAAGAAGTTACAGGTGACTGAATACAGAACACTAGACGCTCAGTTGCCCTCTGTGTTACAATGAGCTGATCAGCTCGTGGCCTTCAACAGAGAGGCACCAGCTCTGGTCATTTTAAATAACACTTAGCTGTCAACACACAGTCATGAAAGCAGTGAAGGGTCACATGCTGCCAAGAGCAACAATTTTCAGTTGCAGTTTCCTTTAAAACAATTGTTTATATATAAATGCCAGTGCATATGCTTAGTAAGGTCTCTTAATTTTATTTCTCTTGAACGTACTATTCAGCTCATTGAAAACTCTTTTATATATGAATCTAAGGGTTACATATTTTCTTATTTTAGAAGAGGCTATAAATATTAAGTCTGAATATGAAAGATAATTAAAAATACTGAATATACATATAATATTTAAGAGTAGAAAAAAATTGAAGGTTTCATTTCTAGGTAAAATGGCAGAGTGAAGATGGATCACAAAACTCTTAATGCCAAAAGCAAAAAGTAATAAAGAAGAAAGAATTTTAATCATGAACAAACAATTCATCAGCCAGGCACAATGGCTCACTCTTATAATCCCAGCACTTTGGGAAGTTGAGGCGGGTAGATCACCTGAGGTCAAGAGTTTGAGACCAGCCTGGCCAACATGGCAAAATCCCATCTCTACTAAAAACACAAAAAATCAGCCAGGCAGCTGCCTGTAATCCCAGCTACTAGGGAAGCTGAGGCAGGAGAATCGCTTGAACCCAGGAGGCAGAGGTTGCAGTGAGCTGAGATCACACCACTTCACTCCAGCCTGGGCAACAGAGCAAGACTCCATCTCAAAAAAAAAAAAAAAAAAAAAATAGGTGACGGGGAATAGATGCAGCAAACCACCATGGCATGTGTATAACTATGTAACAACATGCATGACCTGCACATGAACCCCAGAACAAAAAGTATAATAAAACAAACAAAACAATTCATCAACAACAAACTAGGAATGATGAAAAATCTTATACATAATCTGTGATGTGGCTTAGTCTGACTTCTATTCCTACTCCCAATTCCCAGAAGCAGTGCAGAAGTAGAAAATAATCCAACTTTATCACTCGATCACTATTTTAATAGAAACAGATTCAGGGTTAAATAACTATAATATTGGTGACTATAAGGTTTCCTTAAAAACATAATGGTTCTAAGTCCTAATTTACATTATAGAATGTAAATCAATCTCTTCAGGACCTCGATAAGCCCAGTCTCCAGTTTTACAAAGCAGAGATATGTCCAAAATCATGGACCTCATCAACCCTGCAAATGTAATCACATACCTCCTCAGTTAACCTAGGAGTCTATCTCCTGAAATAATCATGTATTTCCTACAGAGATGAGTTTTATGCCTCTTTTGTTTGGCTTGCTGTAAGTATTAGTTTGTTCTCACACTGCTATAAAGAACTTCCCTGAGACTGGGTTATTTATAAAGGAAAGAGGTTTAACTGATTCACAGTTCCATATGGCTGGGATGCTTCAGAAAACTTGCTATCATGTCAAGGGGAAGCAGGCACATCTTACATGGCAGTATGTGAGAGACATTGTGTGTGCAGGAGGAATTGTAAAACACTTATACAACCATCAGATCTCATGAGAACTCACTCACTATCACAAGAACAGCATGGGGGAAACCACACCCATGATATATTCACCTTCAACCAGGTCTCTCCCACAATACATGGTGATTATGGGGATTACAATTCAAGATGAGATTTGGGTGGGGATACAAAGCTAAACCATATCATTGAATAAATGAAATGTGAAATTTCATCCTGATATTTTAGCCTCCTGTAGACTATATACACATACGTTGATGAGTTTACACCACACTAAATCATTTTCTTTCATCACATATTGATTACAAAAATATCTGTCTTTGTTGGCAGGACTTTTATTTCCTCAACTGGCAAAATATTTCGTATTTCCTATATAGACACATTCAACTTTCTTATGAAAAATGATTAAATGCTATTATTATTCTAATTTTACAGATGAAGAAACAATCAAAGGAAGGCAAAAACAGTTGCCCCCAAATCATGCAGCTAAGGAATGAAGGTAGGACTAGGGATTAAAAACAAATATTCTGACCTCTGTCACCACAGCATCTCAAAAGATAACAACAACAAACACAAGAGAAGATCTGACCATAGTCCAGAGCTCCCCCTTAACCAGGAAGACAATGTGACATGCGAGGAGAGTCCTCCAGAAGTAGATTACCTAGACAAGAAAGTGGACCTGAAAAAGAAAAATCTAAAACAGAGAGTAGATTCTTCAAGTAAGAATGCCAAAAGACTGCTGAGATCTTTCTACTAGTTATCTTTATCCTCAGGATCCCCAAAAATAGATGGGACACAATCATCAATCCCTAGCTTAGTTAGGAAAACAAGGCTACAAAAGGTAGAGAAAGTACCACTGAGACTTTATCATCATTAAATCAGATAAAATGGATGTATAAATTTTTTACATGAATTATGAGCAAAATGAAAAAAAAGACATATAAACCACACAAACCAAAACAATTTGAGAAAAGAATATATAACATGCAAAAGACCTGTCAAGAAGCCAGTCTAAAAAAAAACAGTCACAAAAATGGTAAAGTGGAATCCTGTGTAGTTATTTGTTCTAGATAACAACTTAAAACAACATCAATGAATTTTATGAAGACCTCATAGGTGTGTTAATAAAGTAACAGAAAGCAGTGAAAATAGAAACTATTGTGTTAATCAGTGTACCCTTACAAAAATAAGTAATGTAAATTGACAGCACATATTGATGATAGACAAAGCTAAATAAAGAATTTCTGGAATAAAAGAAATGTGAAATAATCATAATAAATCAGTTAAAAAAGGCATAAATAATCCAATATAAAGATTATTGTTCCTAAATTTGAGAAACCAAAAATAGATCATAAAAACTCCAGAATCACTGAATTATATTTGGAAAATAAAAATTTCTC
This sequence comes from Plecturocebus donacophilus, assembly GCA_004027715.1. Taxonomy (NCBI): domain Eukaryota; kingdom Metazoa; phylum Chordata; class Mammalia; order Primates; family Pitheciidae; genus Plecturocebus; species Plecturocebus donacophilus. The sequence continues at coordinate 3,553 of PVKP010052536.1, read as the reverse complement.
TAAATTAAGGGGAAAAAATCCTGAAGGTATGAATCAAAAAGTCCCATTGCTAATAGCTAACTCTAATATAGCTAATGCTAACTGCTATAATGCTAATATACAAAGATAGACACTAAGACATGCTTCCTTTAAGTTACTGGATTCCAGTGATTTAAAAAATTCTTCATAAATTCAGGCAGAAAAATGTAAGTCACATTGAAGATAAAAATAAATCACAGTACCTTGCTTAATTCTTTGATATACCAAACTTTAGCAATGGAAGACGTTAAAACAGTATCTACAAAATTCTGAGAAAAAACAACTATACTTCAACTTCTCTTTTTTAATCCCTAAATGTCTATAGGTCTTGCTTTGTGTATAGGTCGACAAATCATTTTCTAAAGAAATGTTTTGTAATTCAAAATTTGCTAGATTTTAGAAAGATTATATAATATCACCTTATTACATACAATTATATGATGCCTATATTGTTATTACATAAGCTTTGCAGCAGGCTAAGATCACATACTGACTTATATGCATTAATATTTCTTCAGAAAAATTTATTAATATTGATGCCCAGAGAGTAAATATAGATTATAAATAGATTTTCATTAGCTTATGTCAGAATTTGCTGCCAAATAATACTGGTTTAAAAATTACAGAAACACAAACACAAACACACCTTTTAATTTTCTAATTTTTTGAGTTTCAGTATTATTAATAAGGACAACAGATATATATGTCTCAACCTGATAATAAAGGGCCCTGTAAACTGTGTTTAAAAAATTATAGATGCAAAATACAACTAATAAAAAAATAAGTTAAAGAACTCATGAAAGAACAAAGCGACTACGGTAAAAGGATTAGAGGAAAACATAAAATACATTAGAATATAAAAATAGAATTGTAGAAATGTGAACTGTAGCATAAGAAAAATGATAAATTTTAAAGCCTCAATAATATAAAAATTAGAATTACCTAACTATATAATTCTGAGACAGGTAAAACTCTGGGAGAAAAGAAAAGAAGGAAAGATGAAAGGAAAGAAAATAAAGGAACTCAAACTTACCATTATAAAGTAAAATAAAATAAAATTGTAGGAATAGTAAAAACACATTAGCAATCAAAATGATGTAAATATGCTCATGTAAACATTTTAAGTTTTACTATTAAAAAAGAAACATTTTCACATTGATTTTAAAAAATATCCAGCTACGTGTTATTAGCAAGACAAAACATCTAACAAGATCAAAACACAATCTGCAAGTGTAACTATGCATCAAGTACATAACTACATACATAAAATACATCAACAAAGTGAGACTAATCATCTAGGATTTTCAGAAAAGATACACCAGGAAAAAGGTAATGAGAAGTTATTCAGATTTTAGAATACTAAAAAATAGAAAAATAAACTTCAAGGCCAAATGTGTTTAAAGTAAATAAAGAATAATATTCAGATAAAAGTTAATTATGTATTTCTTTCTATATTTATATATTTACCACCCATATACATTTTACTTTTCTAGTTATTCATAGAGAATGACTGGAGTGATATTCATCTAATGTTAACTTATGCTTATTTACATGTAGTGGAATATTTCACATTGATTCACAAACATCTGGTAAAACAAATCTTTATATAACCTAAAAAAGCATCATCTAAAAACACAGGTTAAATATTTAAAGCAAAACTGAACAAAGCAAGAGGTGAAATTTATGAATCAAATAATAATACAAGTGAATAGTTCAAGTGAATTTTAAAACAATCTGTATTTTATATTTACGGAGTATAAGATACAAGGAAATATGTATCCATTTTTACTTCTATATCTATGTACTGTAACTTAAATTTTGTCTCATAATCATGATTTCTTGAAAGAATATTTTAAAATATTGTATTATTATTTGAATTATAAATTTCACCTCTTGCTTTGTTCTCCTTTAAATAGCTCTTGTATTCAAGAGCCAAAGCAGAAGTTAAAATTGAAAACAAATTTCTATAACTACCCTACATACTGAATCCAGTAAACACAGGGGAGAGAAAAGGTAATGCTAAAGCATCAATACATTTGTGAAAATGCAAGAAAGTTTTAAAATAATTGAACAAAAATTTCTCACTTAATCAAGTAGGAAAATACCAAAGAAAGAAACACAAAGATGGTATAATACAAGCAGTAAAGAAAAATGGAGGCAAAATTAATAAATCAGAAAGAATAACTTACTAGAGTTGATTTAAAAATCAAAAGCTGATCTTAAATAATACATACAAATAAATGGTTTGGCAAAGGTTATCAAGAAAAAAAAAGAGACCACAAACATATAATATTAAGAATGAGAAGAGCACAAATGCTTATAGAACAGAATTTTGTTCTGTTTTCATTTATTTGTAATTGTAACATATATGATATGGAATTTTATACCAATAAATTTGAAAGTCTAAATGAGAACTATGATTTTTAAAAATATTTATAAAAATCAGCTTAAGAAAGATTGGAAACTCTGAGTAATAACATAGAAGAAAGTAAAAACATTGCGGCATTCACCTAAAATGGAAGCATCTGCCCAGGATGTTCAACAGTGAGGACTACCAATCAATCCTTTGCATTCTGATAAACTGCATTAGAGCAGGAAAAAGGGGAAAATGTCCCCAGTTCATTAAGACCAGCATGACTATGGTTCCAAGAATGAAACAAAAGAAAAAGTTAGATGCTAATCTCACTTGAAAAGACAGAATATTCTAACTGAACTATGAAAAAATACGAACAGATTCTATCTAGCCATAATATGAACAATAAAGGAACAATACATTATGAACTGTGGGTTTTATACTAGAAATGTGACAATTGTTGAACATCAAAAAAGTTAATTAATTTAATTAATAAGACTTACAAATAAAAGAAAAAAATATCAAAAAGACTAGTGAAGTTTAAAATACATTTCAAAAAGTAAAACTATTCACTATGGCCTGGCTAAGGAAAATTCTTTAGCTTGATAAATGGTACATAACAAAAGCCTTAGAACACATATAAATTAATGTTAAAATTATAGAATCATTACCATTATATGCAGAATAGACACTTATTGTTTGAATTTTTGTGATGAAAGCATATTCAATGTATAATTAAAATAAATCTTAAAAACCTGATTTATAAAATTATTATAGAGTAGAAAAAATAAAAAGGAACTGATGTTAACATTGGTTTTTTTTTTTTTTCCTCTTAGCATGGTTAGAGTAGGGTAATTACTCCCTTGATTATTAAGAAGAGTCAAATAACTGTAAGTAAATACTTTTCCATTATTTAAAACAAGCAACATTAAATAATTTAATTTTAAAATAGCTATATTACACTTTTATGTTTGAGAAAATCACAAAATTGGAAATAAATATCTCTAAGTTTACCCATTAATAATAATAGATATTTTCTGTACCTTTAGTGCTAATCCCTGGAGGAGAGAAGAAAATGGGGGATATAAAGTAGATTAAAAAATTGAGGAGAGAGATCCAAGATGGCCGATCACTAGCAGCTCAGGATTGCAGCTCCCAGTAAAAGCGCAGAGAGCCAGTGGA
>PVKP010052535.1:0-12399 GCA_004027715.1 Plecturocebus donacophilus | reverse complement strand
TTCTTTCTTTTGCTGTTTCTTTCTTTCTCCTTTTCTCTTTTTCTAAAATCTCTTCCTCTTTTTCTTTTTTTCTTTCTTTTGCTGTTTCTTTCTTTCTCCTTTTCTCTCTTTTTCTAAAATCTCTTCCTCTTTCTTTAAAAAAAAATAAAAATCCCAAGTTAGCTCTTAAATATCCAACAGTGGCATACTAGCAATCCAGACATTATTTATAAAATTGTCTCTAGAACTAAATTAATTTATATATGTGAAATGTTCCATAAATGTATATATTACAGAATTTTTGAGAAGTAAAATTGAAGGCCACTTTACACAGATATTTTATGTGAAAAAATGTTATATTTGGTAATTGTAATTACAGTATTGGTTTCCATATCTCTGACAGAAAGGTATCATTTTACTAAGATAATTAAAAATTACCATTAACCCTTTGCTACTTTTATGATAAAATCTTAACTCATTATTTGGGCATTCTTAATCTGAGTTAAAGCATCTTTTCAGTCTCATTTGTAACTATTCTTCTCTTACAACCACCCCATCTTTCTCTTATTTTAAGTCTCTTGCCACACTGAAATTCTCACCAGTTGATAGATCTAGTAAAACTTTTCATGCTAGATTCACGGGGCTCTGAACCTGATAATCCTTCTGCCAAAAGTTCCTCTGTTATCCTAATTCACCCAGTTATTTTCAGGTTTCAGGCCTAATGTCAACTCTCCCCACACATACTTTGGAGAATTAGTTGGCAGTACTATAGAGTTAAATATAAGCCTATCCTAGGACCCACCAATTCCACTCTTAGGAAATTACCCAAAAGAAATTAAAGCTTATGTCCACAAAAAGATTTGTGTAAAAATGTTCACAGCAGTTTTCTCATAATAGCCAAAATCAGTGAATAACTCATCAATAGATGAAGTTGTGATATATTCATATAATGTAACACTACTCAGCAATAAAGAGGAATGAACTACTAATGCATACAACATGGATGAACCTCAAAATCATTATATTGAGCAAAAGAAGCCTGATGCAAATGCACATATATTTATGATTCTATTTACAAGAAGTTCTAGAAGAGACACAGATAATCACCAGTGACAAAAATAAAAAAGTCTAAGGGGTAATGTGTGATGTGATTCTAAAGATGCATCAGAGAAATTTTCAGGGTGATAGAAATTTATGATGAAGTTTACATGAGTATATGCAAGAATCAAAGTCCATAAACCAAGCACTTAAGGTCTATGCATGTTATTGGATATAAATTATAACTCAGCTATTGCTTGGCTTGATATTCTAAGCATTAATTCGGAAATTCTCCCTCTATTACAACAGATCTACATTTTAACAACCACCCAAGGTGATTCTTATGAAGATGGCTAATTGACCTCTCTTTGGAAAGCATTACTGATGAGAATTTAAAACTCGTCCTTTTACTAAAATTATACTTTCCACAAAATAATAAACAATAAATAAATAAATTACAGTTCTAACCATGACTCAGATGGTTGTATTAATAGATACAGTGGGGCACAAATAGAAAGATTAAGCCACTGTTCATATAGTCTAGACTCTAGACCCCAAACCTAGATACACTTCAGAATCATATAGAAACCATAAAATACAGAACTTTGGGTTCTACCCCTGCACCAAGAAAGCAGAATATTTTTGTAGTGAGACCCAGAAATTACTTTTTTAAAAAAAGTTTGGAGAGAGTGACATCAGCAAGATGGCAGAATAAGAGCAAACGTGGTCATTTCTCCCACAACAACAAAAATTTTGTACCCATTCACATCCAAAAGTTTATCTGCAGAAATCTTAGGATTCATATAGGAGGTTACAAACCCCCACCCCACCACCCCATGGAACCCAACGCCTAGGAGGATCATTTTAAGAGTGCAAACCAGCATCCAGGTATCTGATTCAACAACTGTGCTCCAGGGTTCAAACCTAGAAACAGCTACTTCCCAAAGACCTTAGTTACAGCCCCATTTGTCTTTCAGCCTGCCACCAAAACCATGTGACAAGGGGTTGAGATGGAATTGTCTTAGCAAAGAGGCTTGTCTGCCAGTTGACATCAGTCTTGACAGTGAATCTAAAAGTTATCTAGTGGTTCAGTTCCAGCCTCCTCAGTTGAAGTCCCAGCTCAGAGCTGCTCACAGAAGAAACCAGAAAGAGATTTGCCCATATCTCACAGCCCAGGCATCTGAGCCTCCATGAGTATATCACTAATCTCCATCGTACAGCAGTTCCCAAGATGGCTCAGTCTCAGCATCAGCCCCTTACATTACAGTTGGAGAACTACCCCATCTATGCAGGGACTTGCTGGGAGATGCACATTTCTCTGAGCCAATTAAGACTGGGCTCTCCAGCCTCTGTCCCACAGTAGATATGGAGAGGGTCCAGTCTCAGCTTAGGTCCCTCCTGCTGCAGTCAGGAAATTACCTTGGCAGAGACCTCCTGGAGATACACACGCACATTAGAGCCAATGAGAAGGGTTCTCTAGCTTCCTTCCCACAGTAGATCCCAAGGGGCCTTCATCTCAGTTCCAGCCCCAGTCTGCTGTAGTTGGGAAACTATCCTGTTTGTGCAGAGACTTGCTAAGAGACACAGACCTCTCTGAGCCAATGAATCTGGGCTCTCCAGCCTCCATCCTTCAGCAGATCACAATGGGCCACATCAGCTCTAGCCCCTTCTGCTGCAGTTGGGAAACTATCCTGTTGGTGCACAAACCTACTCTGAGACTCATACTCCTCATGGCTAATGAGAATAAGCTCTCCAGCCTCCAGCCCATAGCAGATCCCAAGATAGCCCAGTCTCAGCTCCAGCTCCTCCCACTGTAGCTGAGGAATTATCTCATCTGTACAGGGACTTACAGGGAGACATACTCCCCTCTTTACCAACAAGGTCAACCTCTCCAGCCTTTGTCCTGAAGCAGTTCCTAAGATAGCCAGCCCTAGATCAGGCCCCACCCATTACATTAGGGTAACTACCCAATCTGTGCAAGAATCTGCTGAAAGACACACCCCTCTGAGCCAATGAAACAGTCTTACCAGTCTCCTTTCTAACAGCAGATTTGGAGAAGGCCGAGTCTCAACTTCAGCCACTCCTGCTGCAGTTGAAGACCCATGCTGCCTGTGCTGGAGCCTGCTTGGAGCCTGCAAGTGGACTGCCATGACAGTCTTCTATACTCATGTCCGTGGCCAGCTTTCCCACACAGCCCCAGTACCTGACTTAGGTGTTCCCTGGGCCTATCTGGGTCACAGAGCTGTCAATCTCAAAGCCCATGCAAGACATAAGCCAGGCCTGAGTTTAGGGTGCCCTTAAGTACTGGGATAGCTGCAGTATTAACAGTCTCATGGAACCCAACAGTCAGTCTGCTGAGAGTCTCTGGAAGGTCCTCTAAAGAAGTATAATCACAAAAAAGACTGCAAAGTAAAGTAAATAACTATTTGCTCAATTTGCAGAAATTGTTACATCCACAAGCACCAAGAACATTCAGGAAAATATGACCTCAAGAAATGGACAAAATAAGCACCAGAGACCAACCCTAAAGTGATGGAGATAGGTGATCTCTCAGTCAAAGAATTCAAAACAACTATTTCAAGGAAGCTCAATGAACTTCAAAGAACACAGAGGATGAATTCGGAAATGTGTCAGAGAAATGTAACAGATAAATCAAAATAATAAAAAACAAATTCTAGAGCTTAAAAATACAATAAATAAAATGAAAAATGTAAGAGTATTAACAACAGAAATGATCAAACAGAAGAATCAGTGAGCTCAAAGACAAACTATTTAAAACACATAGAGAAGAAAAGTGAAAAGAATAAAAATAAATTTTAAAAGCTTATGGAATCTATGGAACAATGTCAAAAAACCAAATATTTGGATTATTAGAGTTAAAGAGGGTATTGAAAAAAGCAATGTGATTAAAAAGGCTTATTCAAAAAAAATAATAACAACTTTGCAAACCTGGAAAAAAAATATTCAAGTGTGTTACAGGTCAAAGGTCACCAAATATAATGAACCCAAGTAAGAATAACCTAAGACATATTCAAATCAAATTTGCAAAGGTCAAAGACAAAGAGAGGGTCATCAAAGCAGTAAGAGAATAAAAACAAATAACATACAAGGCAGATTCAAATATATAAAACATCCAAATATATAAAGCACTGAGCATTCAAATACATAAAGTAAATAATAATAGATCTAAGGGAGTGATAGCAATATAATATTAGGGACTTCAGCACTCATTTTCAGCAATAAATAGATCATCCAGATCGAAAAAAACAACAAAAAAATGTCAAATTTAAACTGCCCTCTAGATCAAACAGACCTAACAGACATTCATAGAACATTTCTTTCAGCTGCTACAGAATGAATAATCTTTCCTCCAGCACATGGAACATTCTGCAGGATAGACCATATTTTAAGCCATAAAACAAGTCTCAACAAATTTAAAAAGGTCAAAATAATATTAAGTCTCTTTTCTGATCACCATGGAACAAAAGTGAAAATCAGCAGCAAGAAGAAATTTAGAAACTTTACAAATACACGGGAATTAAACAACATGCTTATGAACAACAATGAGTCAATGAAAAAATCAAAATAGAAATTCTAAAAATTTTTGAAACAAATGAAACTGGGAGCACTTTCATTCCAAAAGCTATGGAATATAATGAAAGCAGTACTCTAAGGGAAATATATAGCAATAAATACCTACATTAAATAATTTAAACACTTCAAATAAATAACCTACCAATGCACCTCACAGAACTAGAAAGAACAAAACAAACTGAAATTTAATATTAAATACACTTAATATTAGTCATAAATTTAGGCCAGGTGTGGTGGTTCACACCTGTAATCCCAGCACTTTTGGAGGCCAAGGCCGGTGGGTCACAAGGTCAGTAGATTGAGACCATCCTGGCTAACATGGTGAAACCCCATCTCTACTAAAATACAAAAAATTAGCCAGGCATGGTGGCACGAGCCTGTAATCCCAGCTACTCGGGAGGCTAAGGCAGAAGAATCTCTTAAACCCAGGAGGCAGAGGATGCAATGAACTGAGATTGCACCACTGCAATCCAGTCTGGGCAACAGAGCAAGACTCCATCTCAAAAATAATAATAAATTTATTATTTAATAATAAATATATAAATAAATAATAAATTTAAGTTCTAAATAAATATCTTACAGGTTTTGGTATGTTGTGTTTCTACTTTCATTTGCCATCACTTTTAATGGCAAAACCACATTACTTTTGCACCAAAATAATACAAGAAAAAAATAAAGATCAGATCACACATAAATGAAATTGATACTAAAAAAATACAAAAGATCAACAAAATGAAAATCTAGTTTTTTTGAAAAGATAAACAAAATTAACAAACCTGTAGGTAGGCTAAGACAAAAAGAGAGAAGAGTCCTATAAACAAAATTAGGAATGAAAAAGGAGACATTAAAACTGAGACCACAGAAATACAAAGGATCATTAGAGACAACTATATGCCAACAAATTAGGAAAGCTAGCAGAAATGAGTGAATAAATTTCTGTACATACAAAACTTACCACAATCAGGAAGCAATTGAAAACCTGAATAAATAAGTATAATGAGATCAAAGCAGTAATAAAAAGTCTCCCATCAAAAAAAATGCCTAGGACCTGATGGCTTCACTGCTGAACTCTACCAAACATTTAAAGAAGAACTAATTCCGCTTCTACCCAAACTATTCAAAAAATTGGAGAAAAGAAAATACTTCCAAACTCATTTACAAGTCCAGCATTACCCTGGTAATAGAACTAGACAAGGACACAACACATAAAAGCTACAGGCTAATATGCCTGATAAACACAGATGCAAAAATTCTCAATAAAATACTAGCAAACTGGATACTACACATTAAAAACATAATTTTCCATAATCAAGTAGGATTTATCCCAGGGATGCACAGATGGTTCAACCTACAAAGATCAGTCAACAGAATAAATCACATTAACAGAATTAAGGACAAAAACAATATGTTCATTTCAATTGATGCTGGAAAAATATTGATAAAATTCAATATCTTTATGATAAGAACTTTCAACAAACTGGGTATAGAAGGAACATACTTCAAAAATGATAAAGGCCATATATGACAAACCCATAGCTAATAACATACTGAATGGGGAAAAACTGAAAGTATTTTCATAAGATACGGAACAAGATGAAGATGCTCACTTTTACCACTTTCATTTAACATAGTACTACAAGTCCTAACCTGAGCAATTAGACGAGGAAAAGAAATAAAGAGCATCCACAATAGAAAGGAAGAGGTCAAATTTAATTCTTGTTTGCAGAGGACATAATCTTCTTCTCAGAAAAACCTAAACACTTTACCACAAAACTGTTAAAACTAATAAATTCAGTAAAGTTGCTGGATATAACATCAACAAAAAAAAAATCAGTAGCATTTCTATATGTTAACTGCAATCAATCTGAAAAAGAATCCAAGAAGGCAATACCATTAACCATAGCTACAAAATAATTAAAATACCTAGAAATAAATTTAACCAAAGAAGTGAAAGATCTCTTCAACAAAAATTATAAAACACTGATGAAAATAAATTGAAGAGAATGCACACAAAAAATAGAAAGATATCCCATGCAAATGAATTGGAAGAACTGACACTGTTAAAATATTCATAATGCCTAAAGCAATCTACAAATTCAATGCAATCCTTTATAAAGTATCAATGACATTCTTCACATAAATAGAGAAAAAAAAACTCCTAAAATTTGATTTTTTTAAAAAAGAATCTGGGGTTTTTTAAATAGATAAACAAAATTAACAAACCTGTAGGTAGACTAAGAAAAAAGAGAGAAAAGCCATATAAGACACAAAAAAATCTTGAATAGCCAAAGCAATCCTGAACAAAAAAAATAAAGCTGGAAGCATCATATTGCCTGACTTTAAACTGTACTACAAAGCTATAGTAATCAAAACATCATGGTACTGGCATTAAAACAGACACATAGACCAATGAAACAGAATAGAGAATCCAGAAATAAATCCACACATTTATAGTCAACTCATTCTCAACAAAGGTGCTAAGAAAATACACTGGAGAAGGGACAGTCTATTCCAGAAATGGTGCGGAGAAAAGTAAATATTCACATGCAGAAAAATAAAACTAGATCCCTAACTCTCACTTTACACTAAAAATCAACTCAAAATAAAGTCTTAAATGTAAAACCTAAAACTATAAAACTACTAAAAGAAAACATTGAGAAAATGCATCAAGACATTGGTCTGGGCAAAGGTTGGTTAGGCAAGACTTTAATAGTACAGGCAACAAAGGCAAAAACAGACAGTTGAGATTACATTAAGCTAAAAAACTGCACAGCAAAGGAAGCAATCAACAAAGTGAAGAGACAACCTACACCAGGAGAGAAAATACTTGTAAAAGACCTGAATTGATATTTCTCAAAAATAGACATACAGGCTCATGCTTGTAATCCCAGCACTTTTAGAGACCAAAGCAGGAGAATCACTTGAAGCCAGGAGTTTGAGATCATCCTAGGCATCAAAGCCAGACCCTGTCTCTATCAAAAAAAAAAAAAAATTGTAATTAGCCAAGCATGGTGGCATGTGTCTGTAGTGCCAGCTACTTGAGAAGCTGAGGCAGGAGGCTTGCTTGAGCCCAGGAGTTCAAAGGAGTTCAAGGTTGCAGCGAGCTATGATTATAGCACTGCACTCCAGCCTGGGTGACAGAACAAGATGGTGTCTTCAAAAAAAAAAAAAAAAAAAAAAAAAAAAAAAAAAAAAAAAAAAGTTGATATTCAAACAGCCAACAGATATATGAAAAAAAGAAGGTGCTCATTACTAATCATCTGGGAAATGTAATCAAAACCACAATGACATGTAATCTCACACCAGTTAAAATAGGTATTATCAAAAGGACAAAAAATAATAGATGCTGATGAGTATGAAATAGAGGGGGAATGTTCATGCACTGCTGATGGGAATGTAAAGTAGCACAGCCACTGTGGAAAACGGTATGGAGTTTTGTCAAAAAATTAAAAATAGAACTACCATATGATCTAGCAACCCCAGTGTTGGGTATACATCCAAAAAAAGGGAAATCAGTGTATCAAAGAAATCAGCACTCTTGTGTTTATTGCAGCAGTATTCAAAATAGTCAAGATACAGAAACAAACTAAATGTCTATCAATGAATGAAGAAATATGTTATATATACATTCATATATATGTGTACACACACACACACACACATATATATATATTACAATGGAATATTACTCAGCCATTAAAAAAATAAAATTCTGTCCTTTGCAGCAACATAGATGGAAATGGAGGTCATTATGCTAAGTAAAATAAGCCAGGTACAAAAAAACAAATAGCATATGTTCTCAGTCATATTTTGGAGCTAAAAAAAAAGTGGATCTCATGAAGGTAGAGAGTATAATGGGGTTACCAGAGACTGAGAAGGTTATAAGGGAAAGGAGGTTGAAGAGAAGCTGGTAAATAGGTACAAAAATACAATTCAATAGAAGAAAAAGTTCTAGTGTTCAATAGTATAGTGGGATAACTATGGTTAACACTCATTCATTTTATATGTATTTCGGAATAGCTATAAGAGAATTGGAATGTTGCCAACACAAAGAAAAGATAAATGTTTGAGGCTATGGATAGCCCTATTATCTGAATTTGATCATTACACATTGTATACATGTATCAAAATAGCACGTGTATCCCCAAGATACATACAACTATTATGTATCAATTTTGAAAAATCTAAAAAATAAAATAAAATTTCCCTATGGGATTAAAATGAGCAGCCCAATTAGGAAAGACTGACCCAGACAATAAGTATTAGCAAAGACAGGGATCAGAGTGTGATGTGGTTACCTATTCAACCATATCTTCTCCTTGTAACAAAAAGATTTCTAAGACCTACCCAAGATCCAATCTTTTTGTTCTCAATTTTTTCAAATATAATGCAAAATATTTGCATTCCTTTATTCATAATCAATAGACACAATGTTTTATAGTATTATATGATTTGGATCTATGTCACCCCTACTGTCAAATCTCATGTGGAATTGTAATCCCCAGTGTTGGAGGTGGGGCCTGTTGGGAGGTGATTCGATCATGGGGGGCAAATTTCCCCCATGGTCCTGTCCTTAAGATAATGAGTTCTAATGAGATCTGGTTGTTTAAAAGTGTGTGGCACCTCCCCGATCTCTGTCTTCCTCTTGTTTTGGCTCCCCATTTGCCTTCTGCCATGATTGGAAACTCCCTGTGGCTTTCCCAGAACCAGGTGCCAGCATCATGCTTCCTGTACAGCATGTGGAACCATGAGTCCATTAAACCTCTTTTCTTTATAAATTACCCAGTCTCAGGTATTTCTTTATAGAAATGCAAGAACAGATTAATACATAGTAGAAAGACCTAAGAATTTGAAGCCAGGTAGACCTGGGTTGGAATGCTAGCTCTGCCCCTTCAAAGCATGTGACATTGAGGAAGTCATTTAACCACTTGAAGTCTCACACTCCCTTTTAGGCAAAAAATTGAGTTATTGATATTTCTTTGACATAATGAATATGAAAGCCCCAAGTACATGGTATATAAATATTAAAGCTTTCCTTTATTTTATCCCAATAAGTGTTAAACAGATATTTCTACAAATAAAACAAAATAAAATGGGAAATCTCCTCAGTTGGTAATGAAATAGATCCTACTCTATTCCTTCTTACTAGTTAGAAAGTGCTAATTTTCTGGGCATGGTAGTGGGCACCTGTAATCCATCTACTCAGAAGGCTGAGGCAGGGGAATTGCTTGAACCTAGGAGGCAGAAGTTGCAGTGAGCCAAGATCATACCACTGCACTCAAGCCTGCGTGACAAGAGTGAAACTCTGTGTCAAAAAAAAAAAAAGTGCATATTTTTAAAATTTCAATTCCAATGTCATCAGGTATATTATTTTTGTCATAAAAAAATCTTCAAAAATTCATTTATGTAACTTCAACTTCCTCTGGGCACTTGTTTTTCATAGCTACAGTTATCATGGTTCTAATGGTATAATTCATTATCTCATCATCGACTGGACATTTCATCAAACACATTTCACTGTTGAGACAACTTGTCAGTAATATTCAATTTGCTGTCTCATCAGCAATATAGTGTATAGCAATTAAATTTTTATCATGACAACATCTCATCCCTGTTGCTCATCCATAATTCATATTTTCATGTCAAACATCAACCCTACATATATTGCACTAATGAGAATGGAAAACAGAGCTTACCCTCTCAGATGTCTTTTTAGACTACATAAACAATTGCACTCTTTTTTTTAAGAGAAGGCTAGCCAAAGGAACAATTGTGAAACAAAAGCCCTACTCTCCCACCCAGCCTACCTCCCAGGTATTCGCCAACCTACTCACATCATGTTCAACAAATTCTCTCTAAAGTACTAATGATTATTTAAAACAATTATAAATCCTATTTATCTTTTAAGCTTTAACTAAAAAACTACTCCTTCTATATTTTTTATTCCTCAGAAGTAGCATTTGAGCTAGTGACTTCTGGATTGAACTTCCCATTATTTTGTGAGTTACCAGTGGGTAAGTTCAAGTCTTTTTAAATGTAATTCTCAGTGCTTAACACAATGCTTGGCACACAGACACATTACCTGTGTCAAATTTTTATTTAAATGAGTCAATTTTATATTCTGAGAGAATATTTCCATTTTGAAAGAAATATAAAAAGAATGAAAGCTTATATTTTCACAAATTAATATCTTGGCACTTAGATGAAGGAGATATTTATAAATGGGGTAGGGAATGAAACTTTCTTATCACTACTCAAATTATATCAAATTTTATACAGACTGTTTCACCCACTCATCTATCTCTCCAGCCTCCTTTCTACCCATAGACTCTAACATAACTATTCCTTCTGCTTGATTGCCCTTCCATGCCCTCTATATCTGGTCGACTGCTTTTTATCCTTCAAAATCCATTTCAAAAGTAACCTCCTCCAAGAAGTCCTTTCTTATGTCATCAGGCATTCTCTACCTCTTCTGAGTTTCCACAATACTCTGTTTATGCCTCTAGTAATAGTGTATAGCTACTAGTAATGGTGTGCCTGCTGTGGATAGGCATTATTCAATATTTTATAGAACTTACCTAGTTTTATTCTTTTTAGAACCATATCAAATAGATGTTCATTTCATTCTTGAAAAAAATGTTCAAAGTAGTTAAGTAACCTACTGAAAATCACAGATGGTAATCAACAAAGTAGGAATGGAAGCTAGACTCTCTGACTCCAAAGCCCATAATATTTTCCATGTATCAGTTTCAGAATAAATGACTAAATGACTGAATGAATGACTGTGACAAAGGATAGCATGTCCTCATGAGCACACATATGGCTAAGATAAATTTCAAATTTCACTCTCTCTTCCAAATTTTATATTTGGTATATTAGAGTATACTAAGATACCTTTATTAAGATAGCTAAGCCATGTAGCAAAAAATAATAATAATAAAATAAAATAAACACAATTTGAATATAATACCCTTGGAATCATGACAAAGACCTCCTATTGCAACTAAGCATTTTAGAACACAGTATTGCAACTCAAAACCTCAGTGTCAAGCCAATCTTATTATGTGTTATTTCCATTTAAGCCCATTCTAATCACATTTTCCCTGGATCAGCCCCAGTGGTCCCAACAGGAAGCCTACAACAAGCATAAAATGTCTGCTGAGCAAGGTTACATGAATTTCAGTTAAGGGACTAATATTATTAACATTTGTGATGATTTTCAATTATCAGTCAAATAAGATCAGTTACCAGAGGACCAGGGAGGCCTTAGTAAGATGTGAACCACAAAATCAGCACACTCCCTCCTCAATCAGTTTATAATCTAAATGAACAATTGCAAACAAGGGAGGGATAGAAGGGCTCTCCAGGGAGAGGTGAGAAGGAGTCCTTCAGTTGTTCTTGTCCTCAATGAAAAAGGCTTATGTAAGAAAACAAGCTCAACTGTACTACCCTATCTATCCTCCCACAATATGTAAGTCCTTTGCAAGTACACTAGGTTCATGCTCTGATATTGAGAGACAGTTGTGGTTCAGGAGAAAGCACTGATCTGGAATTTAGAACCCAAGGATTCTAGTCCTAGATCTGCCACTAACTAGCTCTGTGACCCTGGTCTCTAACTGTTCAACTTCTACAGCCCGTTTCTCATCAATAAAAATAAAGATTACACTAGTTCAATCTGAGAGCCTTCCAACTCTAAAATGCAATACCTTAGCACTGAATACAAATACTTAGTTAAGTTCAATTTTCCCCACTCTCTCTTTCCAAGCTAACATCAATGTTGATTTTTTT
>PVKP010052534.1:0-12371 GCA_004027715.1 Plecturocebus donacophilus | reverse complement strand
CCTGACCCAACCCAATCTTCCTTTCTTTCCTTTACTCTTGCTTTCGCCTACCTTTTTTCTACCCTGATAATACACACATAACATAAAATTTACCATCTTAACTATTTTTAAGTGTAAAGTGACGTGGCATTAAGTACATTCACATTGTTGTGCTATCATTACCACCGTCTATCCACAGAATCCTTTTCATCTTGCAAAACTAAACCTCTGTTCCCATTAAACGATCGATCTACTTTCACTCCCGCAGACACTTACCTTTTTAATTAATTAATTTAAAACTTTGAACTATTCCTTAATTGAGAACAAAACTGATGAATAAGAACATACCTCTAGTATCTATATATCTTTTCCTACTGAAAAAAAAAAACATGCCTTTTAAAATAAGCTTAATCTACCATAATCTATAATCATTTCACTCAGAAGTATTCTGTTTACCAACGGCAGAACCATTGCTCAATTTTTCAGGGAGAAAAATGGGAGAAAAAATCTGCCAACTGGAAGAAGGTTGGTATAATTCATGTAACTATAGGAAGGATAAGGATACATCTGAGGCTTAGAAACAACAAAAAGGATTAAATGTATTTAGGATGATATCTGTAAGAAGCTCTCTGCCATTTCTAGTTTCTGCTTCTCTCCATGCATTTAGCTTTGTTTTCCTCTACTTTCATGGATCTCAGTTGGGAGATAGTACCCTCCAGGGGACATTTGGCCATGTCTGGAGACATTTTTGACTGTCACTACTGGGGAATGCTACTGGAATCTAATGGGTAGAGGCCTTGGATGCTGCTAAGCATTCTACAGTGCACAAGACAGCCCCACTCTTAACCCCATGCCAACAAGCAATTTTCTAGCCCCCAAATACTCACAGAATTAATGTTTAGAATCCCTGATCTACTCCACACCTGTTCCTTCCATATATTCAGTAACATGAAATCTTCAGTTTCAAAGGCACTCATCTGATGACCTCACCATCAGAAAAGGACTGAAATTTTTCCTCTACTTTCAATTTTAAAATTCCCCAGGAAGGAATCCGATTGCTTACTTGAGTTAATTACCAAGTAGAGTGATGAAGGCAGTGGGCACAGGGCCCCGGGTGGCCTGTAGAGGGCCCCTTCCTTATATGAATGCCATTCCCAAAAAAGGAGGTACTGCAATGAGCTGGGTGGAAATTCCAAGTAGTGTGTATCACAAAACAGAACTTTCTTGGCGACTACACTTTTTAAAAAAACAACTTAGTGCTTGCTGTTCTTGTAGCAAATTCTCTAAAATAGAAAAACCTCTGTCATAGTTACAATACTTAGGTGTTTTTTGTAACCAGCTAAAATGTTTAATCATCTAGTTGTAGGCAGAAATCATTTACCTAAAACATAAATTAATTCAAGTAATGAGATATGCAAAACAGAAGAAGAAAGCATATTTATAAGGCTTTGAAATTGGCAAAAATAATGAATCTTTATGTCTGCAGTGACAATGTTGGACTCCTCTCCTCTCAGTATCTCCATCTTCTGTTAGATTGCTTGCAGATCCACTGAAATTAGATGTCAGTGTAAATTATGGTGCAGGCCGGCTTGCTAGCCAAGGCTATGAAGGGTAGACACATAAAAACAAGGTGCTATTGAATGTAATTGCTTCTGATCTTAAAATTCTTAAAAGACAAAATTGGTGCTGATATGCTATTTGCATCAGGTAGTCCCTTTAATTGACACTGACTCACTTGGGGACATTTTTTTTTTTTTTGCAGTGGTTTTATAATTTTTTCTTCCTAATTCTTAAGTTCTAGAACAGGAAAGTCAGCAACTTATAACTTACTTAGATCAGAGAGGAGAATGACAGCATGTGATTGTAGGTAGTGGAAGTGGAAATCACCAAACTTCTTATAGGGCCTGTGGCCCTGTAAAGTCTGAAGTGAGAAAATAAATCTGGGTAAAGAATATTTCGTGAAAATATTTGGAAAGGAGTTAGCACTTTTTTGAAGCTTGCTAAATTAGGAAGTAAGCCCCATTTGCAAACATTTCCATTCTTGTCTATTTCAATAAGGAGAAAGATTAAAAAGCATGACCCACAGGGCTCCTGGAAAAGGGAGACGCATGGTTTTGTCTGCTCATTTAAATACTTAACAAGCCACAGGGTAAAAAGAAGACATCCCATTCCACTGCCCATAACATATGTCAGTAAGTCATAAAAATAAACCATACCGTGGATGACTTGTGAACATTGCTCAGCCTCCTGCAAGACATTAGCACTTATTCTTCAGCCAAAAAGGCAAAATGTCCAACTGTGTATCTAATATTTGATCTTCCCCTGCCATGAGAAACAGTCCCGAAAAAAAGAGGATAATTAGTTAATTCTTACCCTTTCTTGATAACAAAGTTATAATGTTCTGTCAAGTAATAATTTATGTTACAAGACTTCTTTGATTTAAAGGAGAATATTTCAGTAATATTTCTAGGTCTAACAAAACAATAACTTCTTAAAAAAATCATAAGAAGCTGCCTTTATGTTTTATATGGATCAAATTAATAAAGATTGCCTAAAGTTGAAGGTCTCTCAACACCTAACATTGAGTATTAGGCCAGTCTTTGGATGAAAAGTGAATAGGACATTTTCTCTGTTCTATTGTACTTAAATTTGACTAAAACTGCAGAGCAATATGTTTTTAAATATTTCCAAAAGTCTATTAACTGGTTATTTAAGTAAATATTTGTTTAGACTCGAATATCAAAGGCAGAAAATGAGTCCTATCTAAGTAATTAAAAATTTCAAAGCAGCAATTTTTTTTTCCTGATACTGCAGCCCAGCTGCAAGGGATTTTGTGCCTTTTTCCACCCAAAATATAAGTAATGCCAAGTGATCAGTGTTGCACATGACACACTGGGTCTTTCCAGGATGGTAAACAGTAGAAGTGAGAGGAGACAAAATGAGGTAGTTAGTGGTAAAATTACACTTAAAAAATAATGTTTTTGACCCTAGAGCTCACCCATTACTGCCTGACATGTAGCACCCTAACCACCACCCCACCCCCTGCCCACCCCCAATTACTTTGAGCAGTCCCCAGTAAAGGTTGCATTGGTGTAGAACTGAGCCTTCCTGACCCCCCCGGGTATCTGCTTTTTCCTCCTTCCCTGCCCCCACTCTCTTTGGTGGTATCTGTGTCTATCTATGGTCTATATGCTCCTGCTTGATGCCTGACATTCCTGGCACAGAAGACACTGTACAGCACCAAAGCCCTATAAGGTGTTAGGCCAACAATTGCACTGAATCTCTTATGAACTGATTTGCCCCAAGGCTTATCTCAAATGCTGCTGTATCACGTAACCTCTTGACAATCAGGGCTCTGACTTCTGTGCCAAGAGTGATGTTTTTGGAACTCCCAAAAGTACCAAGCACATCTCTCACTGATGGTAGCACCTCCAATGCTTGTTCTGCTAGGCCTGGAAGCTGGCTGCTACTCTAACCTGGTGTTGCCCACATGGAAGCTGTGTTCTTTCTGGGAGGCTGAACCATGAATATCCCACAGCTGTGCTGTTTCCTGGAATGCCTGGATTCACCAAACCGTGCTGGGTTCTGTCCAAAGATACAAAAATAATCCACTCCCTCTATGTGTGATGCTGTGTTATATCCATACCAAAACAGAGCTGTTTCGTGTTTCTAATATTTTGCTTGTAAGAAGATAGTAAGGAAAGTCTCAGAGCTGACTGACATCACATTAACCCTCATTACTGAGCACTGAATTTTGTTTTTAGGGTACATTTGAAGCACTGTCTCTTCATTGGGAAATAGCTTTTTCCCAGTGCAAGCTGATTCCTAGAGGCTCATATGCCAGAACACAATGTCTGAAAACCTGTGGGAAATGTAGCTTAGGCTTCATTTACAAGGACTGGAAGCAAAGGCTCCCTGGCCCATGTTAAATTCAATATTTTAAAAATTAAAAACACACCGAACATATCCTACTTACTGGACATGTGCAGAAAAATATTAAAAAACTGTGAAGGGCTTATAAGAAACCAACTAGAAAGGAAAAGAAATCAACTAAACAAAAAGAGCACAAAGGAAAGCTTTAGAACAAAGTCTCAAGGTAGAAAGAAAGGAGTCCTGGGCTCCTTGAAACCACATAGGTTTAGGCCAACAATATCCTCATAAAATACCTCTCTCCCTCATTCTCTCTCTCTGTCTCTCTCTCTCTCTCTCTCTCACACACACACACACACACACACACACACACATGGCTACCTTCCATCAACACCATTTCTAAATATGACTGTTATTTATTTTGTTATTTTTTTTCATTAAAGTCATTCCTTTGTTCTTCCAATGATAAGGAAAATCAGCTATGGGTTACCCCATTTTCCACCCTCTTCTATTTCCCATACAATAACATCTTTCACTTGATTCGTCTCCTTGTAAGGTGCAGACACTGTGTTAAACTGTTAAGAAATCAAATATAAAATGCTTCAAACTAAACTTCAAAGCCATAAAACAATTAATATGTAATATATCAAAAAATTCCACACATAATCACTGGAACTGAGGGAAAGAGCTGATTATTTTTGTCATCTGCAGGGGTAGGGAGCTGGCAATGTAAAAACTCTCCTGCTAAAAGAATAACGGAATATAATTGTGTTTTTAAAGGACGCAGAGGTAAACAGGGTGTGTTGTTTGTATATGTTTCTTTGGCCTAGCTGTTTTCCCATGATACCTACACAAAAGTAAAGTCTAAAGAGCTTGTGCACACCTCCACTTTCTTCTCTAAAAATGTCTGTCTCCATTTTGTCGTTTAATTCAGCCGTGTATTTTGCTACACAAGATGATCCAAGCACAACTAAAAGGCCGAGCATTCAGTGACCTGAGATCTGTGCCCTCTTTTCACAATGTGTAACACAGTTCCTTCTAACTGATAATTGTCACCAGAAGGAATTCATATTAAAACCTTAATCTTGCTCCAAAATTCTCTCGGTAAAAGCCTATAATTTGTGCGACCGGATGGATCCAACTGTCAGGAACTGATATATTAGCCTCACCTGCTCCTCACACAGAGCCCCACTCGTCTATTCTGCTGTTTTTGTCTCTTGCTTTAATGATTAAGAATGTTTCCATCATCTCCTTCCACTCTTTGCTTCAAACATGCCACTTCTGTCATTTACCTAAAAGTTGAATACCCACAAGAAAATCTGGTTCATGCTGGATTTAAGCTTCCTTTGGGCTTTTCACCACCAAAACTGAATCTTTCTTGTTTCTCTCATTCTGCCTTCACTTTTTTTTTTAATCTTACCACCTTAGTTATATCCCATTTTCAAACAGAACTTAGTGATCACATTTATAAATTTGATACCAAAAGGTAAATAGGCAGACAACTCAATCCCAGGGGGTCCTGATGGCAGAGGATTCCCCAGCTCAAGGCTAATTTCATTCCAACTGGACAGTGACCTCTCCTCACTATGGAAATTTGAAACAAGACCATGGGTTCGAGTCCACTCTCAATTACCAGCCAGTGACTAAACTTTTTCATAGAGCAATTTACGGTCATGAACCTTTGCCAAAGGCCAGACAAACCAAAAAAAGAAAAAAAAAATCCAAAACTGAGAACATTCTCAGTGTTGTTGTTTATACTTGGTCTATTTAGCCATGAGTAATGGATGTACTGTTGCAGAGGAACCAAGGAATAAGGCTTCAAGAAGGGCAGGAGGGAAGAAAGGAGAATGGCAGATAAAGCAAAGAAGATTGCACATTTAACCAGCCTGTGTGCCACTGATTGAAGAAAGAAAAAAGTCAGAGGGCTCACCTTAAAAAAATAAAGAAAACAAAATGATTAGCTGAGACAGAACTGAAATAAAACTAAATTGTAAAAATTGAACCAGTGTTTAAAAAGAATCAAATTCAATTACTTGATCCTTGAAATTTTAATTCAGCATAAAAGCTATAATTCCCTTTTCATAAACATATCGCAGCATATTTTTCATGTATTTCCAACTGCGGGAATTTTTAATCACTTGCTCACATACTTCCACACTCAATATTTTCACAATCCTGACACAAGTAGCATTCATTTCTAATAAAAATTAATTTAAACATAAAAACATATGTGTTAATTATCCGTCACAAAATATGATACAAAAGTGGTTCAACAAACAAAATATTACATTGACTCTTAAAACTTTTTCATATTTAAATTTTAAAACACTATTGAAGGCTGTGCTCTCTCAGCAGAAAACATAACTGGAGATATTCTGTGATGGGCCTGGCAACAGAGGGAAGGACTCTGAGTTTCCTTCTTGAAGAGATTAATTCTCCTCACATGGAAATAACTGTAGTACCTAAATGTCACTCAATGGTATATAAGCTTCACTGGCCCATAAAAATAGCACTTTCCTGTGAATGAAAAACAGGATTAAGATCAAGGAATAAAGGCCATATTTTTAGAAGTTGGAGATAAATTATTTAAAAATATGTGAGCTGAATAAGCTGAGCTAAAATATAAGGAAAGGTACCCATCTATTCCCTGCTTGGAATGTGTATGTGTTTCATTATGCACTATATATTTGCTAATATATTATAAAATATTAATTTAACTTCTACACTTTTAGCTACTCAGAATTTAATGAAAATTAGATACATCTTTGATATAATCTAATTTTTTTCTGATTCTTTGGTCTAGCTGCAACCTTTCTAACAAATAAGGTTAGGAATTTAATAAGTAGTCTTGAGACCTCTGAGAAATGAATGAAATGAAAAGGATTTTAGATTATATAAAATGTTCTTGATCCATGCTGATCGATCAAGAGCTAGGGCAGCCCTGCCTGCTGAAAGACAAAGCCTTGAAGCCAGACCTTGATGTGAGTTCTCTGCTCCTACCACTTACAGCTGTGTGGCAAGGCCAAGGCAAGTATCCTTTCCAATGTTGGTTTTCCTCATCTGCAAAACTGGAATAATAATTCATACACTGAAGAATATTTTAGGAATTAAAGGCAACAGCTCAAGTGGCCAGCATAATGCCGGGCACCAAAGTGAACCCTTAAAAAATAATAAAGGAGAGTTCCTTCCTCCTGCTGCTGCTGCCCTGCTCCTTCCTCTCCTCCCACTTCTGAGATCCCTCGTGTTCCACACAAGCAACGCCCACTCCTGATTGCTTGACTTAGCTGGTAAAATGTAAAATCAGACGGACGAGTGTTGCTTTTCTTA
Organism: Plecturocebus donacophilus; assembly: GCA_004027715.1. Taxonomy (NCBI): domain Eukaryota; kingdom Metazoa; phylum Chordata; class Mammalia; order Primates; family Pitheciidae; genus Plecturocebus; species Plecturocebus donacophilus. The sequence continues at coordinate 5,195 of PVKP010052534.1, read as the reverse complement.
CCTCTTGGAAGAACAAGGTTATGCTGAGGATGTTATCATCACCACATCTTCAATTCAAAACCATTAAGAATCAGCATTTATCAGCACTTCAAGTACAAAGAAGTCACCCTGCCAAGTCTGTTTAATAGACAGAGCATCCAATAAATTGCGAGATTCTAGTTACACTCAAGACTTACCAGCTAATGTTGGATTGGCATATGCTGGGCAATAAGTTGAATTCATTTAGTCTGGCGACTATGAATTCTTTAGCTATGTCCTCAGAGTTTTATACCTCTCCAGCCATATAGCAGGTGCTCAATAATTGTTTAATTAACTAGGAATTGAAAACCATAGAATATCAGAAACCTTGTACAGCACTGGTTTAATACCTCCATATTGACTAACGGTTTCCATTTTTATTATTTCATTTGTTCAACAACTAACAAACGTTTACCAAGTACCTATGCGTAAGACACAGTGTCAAACACTGGGGATAGAGAAGTGAGAAAGATAGATGAGGACTTAAATGAAATAATTCAGGCAAATAGCACAGTGCCTAGCACACAGTAAGTTCATTATAAATGACAGTAGCAGAAGTCACAAATCTTAAATGAAATAATTCAGGTAAATAGCACAGTGCCTAGCACATAGTAAGCGCCTCATAAATGAGAGCAACAGAAGCTGCAAATCAGGCATTCAGAGTTCCACACCAGCTGCTCTCATGCACTTGCCCACTCTTTCTCTCTCTCACACACACCTGCACACGAACACACAAACATACACCCGCACAGACACAAACATACACCCGCACACGAACACACATACACCCGCACACGAACACACAAACATACAATCACACACAAACACACAAACATACACCCACACAAGAACACACAAACGTACACCTGAACACAAACACACAAACATACACCCGCACACACACAAACATACACCTGCACACAAACACACATACACCCACACAAGAACACACAAACATACAATCACACACAAACACACAAACATACACCCGCACACAAACACCTAAGAATCTTTAATGGCTTAGTTAGAGTTCATCACCTCAGATATTCACATGGAAAAGATGAACTTTTGTGAAAAGTATCTTTGACTTAATTTGTTTTTTCTTAGAACTGTTGGCTATTCATAAAATATCCTTTCACGTCAATGAAAAAGTACTTGTCATCAAAGAATCTTCAAGAATCTTCCAATTTTCTGTAAATTGGCAGAATTCTGCTCATGCTGTTTATTTCCAACAGAAGCGAATCTTTGAAGTTGAAAAGGTGTTTATGGACAAAGCAGTAGTTTGCTTAAAAAAAAAAAAAGAAAAGAAACATTATTTTTGTTTTACCCAAAACCTAGTTAAAAGCCTGATTTGGAAAGAACGAAACCTGAGTTTCCAAAATTGCCGCTGGGCCACTACAGAATGGACTCCTTCCCACTGAGTGACATCCAGAGGCTCCCTGTGCAGCAGCTGAAAGATATCGATTCACGCTATATATTTCTGCTTCTCATTTATCCTATCTTAGTTGATTAAAAGAGAAAGCTACTCTCTTGAAAGATCATTAGCCTATATGATGAAAAAATACTCCCCTCCCATGGACATGCTTTGGGAAATAATACAGGGCTCAATATGTGAGCTCAGAAGTCAGAAAAGCCTGACTCCAACACTAGGACAATAGCTCAGTATTGATAATAGTATCAACAGCTCCCATTTATTGTGTGCTTCCAAGTGCCACATTGTGTCAGGTGCTTCATACACATTTTATCTTCCTGACGTACTAGGAAGAATGCCAGTGTACAGCTGTGGGTGGATCTGTGTCACCACTAAGCAGCTTGTTGGGGAAAACATTTGTTCTACACTCTTGCTATTCCCTTCCACATAGAGAGACTTCATCGGGTTCATCCTCCAGGCTACTTTGTATCACTTCACTTAAACCTGAGAATGGATGGCAATATCTGGCTGGTGAATTTAGTAGAGGAAAGTGATCATTCAAGGACCAGTGCCCACCCTTTTTTTCACTCCGGAATGGGCCCACCAAGAAAGCTCATCAGCTTCTTCTCTGCCATGTCCTTTCTCTTGCAAGTTCACAGCTCTATTTAGACAGGCTCCCCAGGCAAGCAGAACCATTTCTGAGATTCGTTCTTTGGAGGTTCAGTTGCCCACAGAAATAACCCACATTCTAATATGTCACTCATAAACTGATATTCTGGTTTCCTCCTTAGCTGACTATGTCAGTTGCTTTCTCAACTGTTCCAGAATTTGGGAAAGGAGAAGAGATGATATTTTGAAGGACATTCTCTAAGATTTTGATTCTTAAGAGACTTATACAATCTCTCAGTGCCTTAATTTCCTTGTCTGTAAAACAAGAATAAATGTAGTACCTAGCTCATAGACTCACTATGACTATAAATGAGACAATGCCTACAAAGTAAGTGAAAGACACATAATAAGCACACAATAAATATTAGTTAATAACTATTAGCAATTATAATTTATTAGTGATTTATTATTATTAGCAATTATAATTACTGAGGTTGTTATTTTAGGGCTTGACTAAATTGTCTGTCAGATCTACCCTCCTTCTAATATTCTATAGATTTGTTAATTTTAATGTTACTTTACAAATAAACTTTATCTTTGAGTAAGTCATTCTCTGAGACTCAAAAATGATAATAATAATAGTATCTAGATGACAGGGTTTCCCTGAGAATTATATAAGAGGAAATGCATGTTTAGTGCATAGCACAGTGCCTAGCATGAAATGAGTGCTCAATAAATGATTAGTATTATTACTATCATTACTGTTTTATTTTTGTTACAGATCATCTAATTCTCCTCACTCTCATCCCTGCCTTGCCAATTGTGTAACAGTATTTATTTAATCTATTTTCTCATAATTAACGTATGTATTTTCCTTCTTTCTAGATGGTTATTATCTTCAGTCAAACCCCAAGATCCTCTCTCAATTTTTCTAATTTTAATAAAGTACAGCATTGCACTTTTTTGCAGTAAAGGAAAGTAGGACGTTTGCATCAGAGGAAAGAAGACAATAATGAATCACACATCCTTTAGTTTTAGGGATTTGGTGATGCAAGTCACATGCCAACCAGATGCTTTCTTTTAGATTATTGTCACCCACACCCAACAAATAATGAGTAAAGAAAGAAAAATATATGCAGACATCAAGTATGCAAAAGGCAAAATAATTTAGAAAGACAAGTCTCCTCTCTCATTTCATCAGAATAACTTCTCTGAGGGCTTGGCATTTTCTAAACGGAGTTTTAACTCAGTGCTAAAAGCAGCAGAGCTTTGTATTTCTTGGTGATAAGTAAAAAAGATGAGTATTTTCAAACCTCAATATGATCATTATGAGCTATAGCACGTACACAAACATACAAAAAAGGAAAGCATGTTCTCTCTGAATTGAATTGAACTAAAGGACATGTATATTTAGCAGTTCTGTAGAGAGTATACTAAATCTTCAAAACATAGAAGGGGAAATAAATATTCTATCAATCATGACTCTGAAAAAGATTTCAATTCAAGCTGAAGGTTTTATTGGATTTCAATGCTATAAATTCATGTTAGTCTTCAATGGCATATGTTTAAATGGAGATCATAATCATCCAAGTTGACTTTTCCACTTAAAAGTCCAAAAAAAAGTTGAAAAACCTTTTTGATGTTAATGTAGGAATATTTCCATGGAGTCAACCATAGTTTCCAATACAATAAATACTCTATGAGAGTTTGCTTCAGTTTAGAATTATTTTAAATATATACCTATTAAATCCTTTGATAAACTCAAATTCAACAACAATAATTACCACAGGAGGCCCATTCTGTTGTAATTCGTCATATACATACACAGACATACATAGAGAGAGACTGAAACAGAATGGCAAAGAGAGAGATAGAAACACAGAGAAAGATGCATAGAGACAGAGACAGAGAGGAAGACAGAGACTTCAGAAAGAGACTCGGAAAAACAGAGAGAAGGAGAGAAAATTGGCTCATGTGATTATAGAGGCTGAAAAATCCCAAAATTCATACTCCAAAGGCCTGAGAAGCTGATGGTGTGAGTTCCAGTCTCAGTCCAGAGTTCTAAGAAGACCAGTGTCCCAGGTCAAAGACTGTTAGGCAAAGAGAAGGAATTATCTCTTCTTTGGTCTTTGTTTTTTTTGTCTCCAAGGTATTAAATGAGGTCCACTCACAGGAGATTTTTCTTTTATGTTACAAAATAATTCTAAAGTTTGTCTATATATAAAAACTCCAACAACTGGCTGGGCGCAGTGGCTCATGTCTGTAATCCCAGCACTTTGGAAGGCTAAGACAGGTGGATCACTTGAGGTCAGGAGTTCAAGACCAGCCTGGCTAACATGGTGAAGCCTTGTCTCTACTAAAAATACAAAAATTAGCCAGGCATGGTGGTGCATGCCTGTAGTCTCAGCTACTTGGAAGGCTGAGACAGAAGAATGGCTCGAACTCAGGAAGCAGAGGTTGCAGTGAGCCAAGATTACACTATTGCACTCCAGCCTGAGTGACAGAGTGAGACTCCATCTTAAAAAAAAAAAAAAAAAAAAAAAACAAAAAAAAACAAAAAAAAAAACAACTCAATAGTAAGAAACAAGTAACCTGATTTTAAAAATAGGTAAAGAATCTAAACAGATATTTCTCAAAAGAAGACACAAATGACCAACAGGTCATGTGTGGAAAAAAATGCTCAAAATCACTAATCATCAGAAAAATGCTAATTAAACTCACAATGAAATATCACATGATACATGACAGCTATTATCAAAAAGATGAAAGATAACAAGTGTTGGAGAGAATATAAAGAAACAGAGGAGAGAGATCCAAGACGGCCAATTAGCAACAGCTCAGGAATGTAGCTCCCAGTGAAAGCGCAGAGAACGGGTGGACGCCGCACTTTCCGACGAATTTTTTTTTTTAGAATGAAAGAGAGAAAGAAAGAGGAAGAGATTTTAGAAAAAGAGAGAAAAGGAGAAAGAAACAGCAAAAGAAAGAAAAAAAAGAATGAAAGAGAGAAAAAAAGAGGAAGATTTTAGAAAAAGAGAGAAAAGGAGAGAGAAAGAAAGAGTAAAAGAAAGAAAAAAAAAGAATGAAAGAGAGAAAGAAAGAGGAAGAGAAAGAGGGAGAGAGAATAGGATTCTTGTTTTATTGCCCAGGCTAGAATACA
>PVKP010052533.1:0-12399 GCA_004027715.1 Plecturocebus donacophilus | reverse complement strand
GGCAAACCTCTGGTGTTCATCCTCAGGAATTCGAGGACAGTGTCTGTTGACCTTTGCTGAAAACAATCAAGACCCACTAAAGATTTCCCACCCTAGAAGCCCAAGGAGAAACGGTGACGTGGAATGGGGCTTCACGGAGAAGAACTCGCCACTTCCTCCCAGGAGGCGTGATCAAGCCTGTCCTGGGGGTCCCTTTCCGCGTCTCTGCCTGTCCCTGACCATTTCTGTCGGGCTCCGGGGACTTCCGACTTTGCTTGTGCTCTGTCTCTGCTGTTTGTCTGTCTGTCTTCTGTTTCATTTCTGGTCTTTTTCTTGGCTTTATGCATAGCTTATGATCATAACCCACATTTTTGCATACGACTCACATCAGGAAAAATTGGATATGGTCGGAAAGGTGACCGTGTGTCCTTTCCCTGTGACAGAAGGCGTTGAACGCGTCCAGGTTGTCTTGTCTGGGTTGTTCTGAACACTTTCCTGCAGAAGGCTGGTGATGATGCCGCCACGGATTCGTGCGTGGAGATGCCCCTGGAAGGCAGAGCCATACAGATTCCATTGATTCCTGCCCTCCGGAGAGATGATCGCAGGCATTACACTGCTGTCCTACAAGATACAGTTTTGTTTCTGGCAGCAAATTCATTTCCACATCCCTGATTGTACATACAGCATCTTCCTTGGGGTCCCATTGAAACTGGTTTTTATATTACTGATTCCTTGTTTAGCCAGGAGTTAAATAAAATCTTTGGCATGAATTTATTTTATATTTGCATTTAAAATGTTTGGCTTTTTAAAAGATGATTCATGAACATCCATGACCTCAGGTGACGATATGATACTTACAGGCTCAAGGACGTCAGAGCGGCTGTTCTGTGAACCACACAGAGCCGGGAGGGGCCGGGAGTGACCACACCTGAGCACTGGCTTTGGGACGTGCTCCTTCCTCCCCGGCAAAGGTGCGCCCGAGGCCGCCTCAGAACCCCACTGACGAGGTGTCATCTCTCTTACAGCTTCAGATGCAAATTGAAAATTGAGTGCTCTACAGTTAAATTCAAAAAGCTTGCTTCTCAATTCTCCTTAACCTGCTCACACAGTGAGAGTTGTGAATCGTATTTCACTTAATGCAAAATCGTTCTGGAGTCAGTGAAAACTTCTTACAAGCAGGCATGCTAATTTGTTGTACGTCGACACCAAATACATGAAATACTTTTAAAATTACGTAAATCGAGACAAACGCTAGATACAAGTGCATTATGAGCACAGCAGCTTTCCCTGACCCCCAGGGGACTTTTGGTACTTTTTAAACTCAATGCTCCATCCACACACCATTTCAATTGTGATGCCCTGCTTTTTGCCAGCGACAACGAACTCTCCTTTCCCTGACTCAGCGCTGTTCAGGCTTTACGTTAGCCTTTTCGAGCCGAGCAGATGCCATCTTGGCTTCCGCATTTTAGTCACCTTCTCCCCACTTAGCATGTAGCTGCAGTATAAAGCAAGGTCAGACTGACTCTGGGCACCCAGCAATGCCCTTGTCGATAAGAGGCCGAGTGAAGTGGTATGAGCAGAGCCTGGACGTGCAGCTGCAGGGAGCGCCCAGAGCCGCCTTATCTGTGAGTTGCATGTCTTTCATGAGAGCTGTACTCCTCACGCTGCCACTGTTTTCTTTCTTATGTATCAGTTTTTCTTGTTAACTTTTTGCTTACTCTGCCTTTGTGAAAACTTCGTTTCAGCTGGGCTCTCCCCTTCCTGTTAAAACTAGTATATAAGAGACCACGAGAGCATTTTGGGCGTTAGCCACTCTCGGTCGCCGGCTTAATGAAGGACTCATAATTCATTCTCAGAGTGCGGCGCCTTCCTTGACTCGCTCAGGTACAACAAATTTGACTTAAGCCAGTCTGGCTGGTCAGGCTCTCTTGGTAAATATCTGAAGGCCCCAGTGGTTAGCGGTAGCGGGGAGCTGTGGTCCCCTTCTCATGAGCGACAAGGGCAATGGTGCAGTAAAATAAGTCTGAGAGCAGATTTTGCCAAATGTTTCCGAGTATGCACAAAATCCTGTTCTTGTGGCCAGGGGTAGCTCCCGTCAGCCTTCAGGAATTCTCTAAAGCGCTTTGCCTGAAAACTTGACTCTGAGGTCACTGCAGTGACCTCCTGGCTGCAGGCACCCCCGCGCACAAGTCAAGCCTCCGAATGCTGCCGGCAGCGCGAGGGGGAGGCGGGCGGGGCTGACGGTCTGGACCCCCCGGAACGCGCTGAAGGTATCAGGACGCTGGGCTCTGGGAACTCCGGCCGCATCCAGGGCCTGGCCGGGCCCGAACAGTCTTCCTAGTCATCTGCTTATGCTGAATGAGCCTCAGTTCACCAGTGAAAAGCAATTTCTAACGTCTGCTGTCTACACCAGAATGAAACCCTCTGGTGCAGATTGAAAGTGCTCAGGAACCACCTGCACAGAGTGGGTCCCCGACAGAACGTTTCCAGCAGCTCCTAAGAAGGAGACCACAGTAACTTCCACAGACACTGCCATTTCTACGCGCAAGTATTGTTGACGTTAATTACCACGTGGGTAATAATACTGCCTCTTTTTCAGGGGATGGAGAGGAATTCACACACCAGCACACGAATCTCTCCAGAACTCCAGGAGGGACGTTGTCATTCATCCCCAGGGCTGGATCCATGCACCGGCCGGGCACTAGATGGCAAGGCCCGGTCTCAGCCTCCGTCGTTGTCGTCTTTAAAGTCTCAGTGGTCTTTTTTTTTGCACGAAGTATGGCAGGCCAGTCTCACCCATGCAGGCCTCCGTACCAACCGCGTCAGTGCTGACTGGGTGGTGAAGCTGACCATTAAAAGCTGAAAGCCCGTGCTCTTGTACAGAGGCTGGAATGCAGAAAAGCCCACCAAGAGTTGTGCCCGGGCCTTTCCTGGCCTTCAAGCATGACAAAATCACCAAGGAATTCTTCACAGGACCCGTTCAGGATGAAACAAGTTTTACCGTGGGTCTGGAGAAACTCCCCAGGCCTCCTCCCCAAAGGAGTTTACTGGGGTCTGAAGGAACTCCCAGAGCTCTGTGATTTAGCAGAAGGCAGGTTAAGGGCAGTCCACCCTGCACCTGGCCCCATTTAGAGGCAGTTACTGAGGCTCCAGAGGAGGGTCTGCAGGACTCGGACCTTAGTTACAGCCAGAAGAAGTGAATCACTGATGTCTTTAGATGAACGCACACTTACATGTACACATGTAGCTTAGAAGGTACAGAAGCTCTGGAAAACTGTGATTTTGAGCGGGTCTGGCGAGGAGTTCCAGGCCTTCCCCCTGTAACCGGGTGCAGAAATGAACTCTCTTCCTCCCCAGTTCATCTGCATCTCGTTATTGGGCAGAGAGAAACGGCAGCCCGACCCTCAGTTTGGTCTGGAGACAAAGGGGCCTCAGGTTTTCACTTTGCACTGAGCTGTGCAAGTTCCGTAGCTGGTCCTGCTAGCTACTGTCCCGGCCCACGGCTCTGAGCTGACCCCTTCCGCAGCGACCCCACGCCACCGCCTGCCTGGAGCTCCGGGCTGCCTGCCTAGAGCCAGGGGATTCTGGGATCTCATCAGGAGCTCGCATGGCCCAGTGGAGGGTGGCTGGGACCACCCAGCAAAGTCTAAGGCAGTCACAGGTGAGGGGCAGGTGTCGGCTAAGGAGAGTCCCCAAAAGGAAAGCCGTGTGGCTGGCTCCCACTTCCCCGCCAGGCCCGGAGTCCCGCTCCCATTCCCCAAGTGGCACCTGTCCTGTACGGCCACCTCTTACTTGAATGTGCATTGTCGGTCTTCAGCATGTACCACACAAGGGAAGGTCAGGGATAACATGATAAACAGAGAAACACGTAAATAAGGCTGCCCCCTTCTGCAGTGCTCGTAGCAGCTGTCTGAGTGATAGATTTCCGTGTGGATTTAACGTGGCAGCCTAGCTGGTGTTTCTTCCTTTTCTTTGTTGCATTAGAAGGGCAGAATTAAACAGTTTCCTCCCCTCGCCACGCCGTTGGAGGACCAAGCACTTCAGGCCTCAGGGAAGGCTCCTCTGCTTGTGTTCAGAGCTCTGGGCTGGCTGCACCACCGTGGCTGGTGGTGAAGGGGGAGCAGAGTGTTTTGTCTGGGTGGAGGAATAAGGAAGATGTAGCAGAAAACTTGAGAGGATGGGGAAGGGAGCATGGGGAGAGCTTTCCAGAAGCAGCTGCGGACGCCGAAGCTGATCCCGGGAACTCTGCCCGACGTGCCGGGAAGGCCCTGGGCCTCGGCTTGCCTGCTGGGGCGTGAAGACAAACCACAAGGCCACAGAACAGAAGCAGCAAGGCTGGGGCGCGGCTTCCATCTCACAGGAAGAGCCGCAGAGGCCCGTGGCGCAGGGCCCACGTGGGAGTCACCTCCAGCACGAGGGCGGCCTCGCACCCACCACCGTGCAGGAGAGAGCCAGCGGGACGGCAGGAGCCCCTCGGGCAGCGCTGGTCCTCCCGGCTTAGCTGGGACGTGACCGCTGCCCTGAGCGGCCGCCCGCCGCGCGCTGACCGCAGGGCCATCCTGACTCGGCACCTGTCCTCAAACAGGTGGCTCCCTGCCTCGATGTAAACAGAACACCTGAGACGCCGAGTCGTCAGCATGGAGCCCACAGGGCCGTGAGCCGCAGCTGCCGTCAGAAGCATGGGAAGCAAGCAGCTGCGGAGAATCCGCCCGAAGAACCCGCGGGGAAGCCACGGCAGCAAAGCCTCACACCGCGAGCGGGCCGTGGAGACGCACCTGTTGTTTTCTAACGTGAACGACTCAGAACCGGCCTCGGCAGCTGCCTGTCAGTGACCGTCTGGCTGAAGCCAGGCGTCTGTGCTCTCCGGAGAAGTGGCCGCGTGGCTGGAGGTGCGGCCGGGAGACGGGAGCAGCAGGAGGCAGCCCGAGGCCCTTGGCTGCCCCCACGGGGATCGCTTCCCAAGCCAGTCACCGTGTATGGCTCTACTGGCGCCTTACAGCCGTTCTGACAAATCCCCAGAAACGGGGTGGGGCTCCAACAGCACAGCTACCATCCGACAGCTCCGGAGATCCAGCGCCCAGCCTGGGCCTTGCTGGACTCAAATCAGGGTCTCAGCGAAGCTGGGTCCCTTCCGAGGCTTCCTCGCCCTCTGCGGCTGTGTGGGCACCTGCCTTCCCTGGCGAGTGGCTCCTAAGCCGTCTCGGAGCTGGAGGAGCAGCAGGCTCTGGCCTCCGCGGGCCGTGGATCCTCTCCTGCCTCTCACAGGACCGTGGGGACATCAGCTGTGCCTGGGTAACCGGGAGGCTCTCCCCACACACAGGTCTGCGGTGAGCAGCGTGACTCTCCTTGGTCATGTAACCCTCACACCCCCAGGCCCTGGGGCATCCGATGGGGACGTCTTTGGGGCATTCTCCTGCCTGCGTGTCAGGGCCTCGCATGCAGAGATGCTCGGGAAATAGTCCTCACGAGATGATGTGCAGAGCTGTGCAGACGAGGACAAAGGCTCAGAGGAGCGACGTGCTGGCCGGCGACTGCAGCAGCCACGTGAGACCACCAGGACTGGCCCAGAAATGGCAAGCTCGCGTTCTCATCAACTGCAGGAGCCTCTTCAGGGAGAAGTGAACCCAGGTGAAGAAAACGTGTCGCTTTCTGATTGGGAGGTTATTCTGTCCACAAAATAATCGCTACCAAAGTACAGGCTTCAAAGTCACCTCTTGAACTGTGGTCAGGACGGGGCGGGGCATTCCCACTTCACTCTCCTCTGCTCCAGACACATGGCAGGCACTGGAAAACCATGAAGGATGCAGCCTGGCCTCCGCAAATGAGAAGCACGGCGCTGTGAACGGCCGAAGATGCTGCCTGCGGACCCCAGGCCCGGGCACGGACAGCAGGGCCGCAGGCTGCTCCTGAACGGCAGAGACTGAAACTGCCCACACGGGATGGAGGAACGCGCCCCCCACATCAGGTGCCCGGCATGAAGGGCCCTTGCCCCACGGATAAAGCTGCCAGACCTCCATGAGGGCTTCAGCACTCTGGACGCACAAGCCAGGCTAGGCAGGAGGCCCTGAAGCTCCCAGAGGTCAGCAGTGAGCCAAACCCCTGCCGAGCATGGCTCCATCTGTGAGACACCCGGTGCCCCAGCAGGTCAGAAACCCAACCACTGTCGCGAGTCAGGGCTCCCTCGCCTTTAGACATGCGGCAACCGCAGAGCTGCTAGGAAGGAGTGCAGGGGGAACAGACGGAGGGTGAGAAAGAAAAACAGACTAACGACAAAACCAAACACAGCAACGCTCGTCCCGCTGACAATCAGCCTGCAAACAATAAGATTCCAGCTCAGAGGAAACCGGACGCCAAGACTCTAAGCCAGCACACCCTTCACAGCATCCTGGCACCCGCCACTGAAACAGAAAAGTGGGTGAACTATTCTGAACCTATTTCAAATCCATGGCTGAGCTGGCACAGTGGCAATGACTGGACAGACCCAGAAAGGGAGGTGAAAGCGGAGCCTGGGGTGCACTCACCCACCGGTGCTCACCCCTCGGGACGTGCCACCCCTCAGAATCCCAGAGCACTGCGGGGACAAGATGACGGGCCCGGGGCCTGCCTGAAGCAGGGACACAGGGGACACCCCTGGATGAATGACTGTCCATGGGCTATGCCCAGTGCAAGAGTGAAATAAACCTATCACTCAGAAGGGGACAGACAGAAAACTTACCCATCCTGGAATTATGTAAAGGGAAAAAGACAATCTCATCTTTTAGTCGTAACGGCAAATGGGTTCTCAAACAGATTTGTGATCAGTGAGGCTGTGTGACCCCGAAAACCTCAAGATACATTTTAAAGTAGTTACAGGTATAGATGGCCCAAGTAACCTCAAAAGTTGAAAGACTGAAAAAGGAAGAAGGAGGAAGAGGAATAAGAAGAGAAGGAGAGAAGGAGGAAGGGGAGGGAAGGGAAGAAGGGGAGGCGAAGAAAGGGAGGGGAAGAAGGAAAGGGAAGGGGAGAAGAGGGGAGGGCAGGGAGGGGGAAGGGAAGTGAGTAACAGGGAAAAAGTTCTCCCAACTTCAACCCAGTTCTCAGAGAACTCGAAATTCACAAGACGGTGAGCTCCCCACACAATATACACAAGGAATGCAAGTGCCGTGAGTATGAGTGAGTGGGAAAGACAGAAAAGCAAAAACAGACTCAGTGCGACCGTAGGTTCTGAAAACACCAGACATAGAACATTAATATAATATTAACGTTTTAACACGCTTTAAAAATTGGAAGGAAGTTTCAAAAGGAAGATTAAATGTATTAGTAAGAAACAAGATATTTGAAAAATAAAACTTCTGGGAAAATACGGGTGAAAGAGCAGCAGACCAGACGGAGTTTGAGGGAGCCTTGGTGAGAGGTGTCAGAAGAGGCGATCAAGGATGCAGTCCAGAGAGACAAAGTGATGGAAACAGCAAAGTTATGGAAAATACTAAGACGTGAAAGATAAGACGAATTAGGTCTGGCAGTAATCTATTTGAACTTCAAAAGGGAGTAGAGAGAAAATGAGAAAGAGGCGATATTTAAAGAGATAACAGTTAATAATATTCCAAATTTGAAAAGACACCGAACCTCAGATCCTGAAATATCTCCCACCCTCAACTTCCAAGCAGGATAAATAGTACAAAATCCCTACGAAATGCATCATTGTGAAACTAAAAAACATCAAAGACAATGAAAACAATCTAAAAAGCATCTAGAAATGGCTGGGGGCGGTGGAGGGAGGGGAGATTGTTGCTTACAAAAGAAAAACAGATTTAACTGCTGACTTCTCAACAGCAAAATGCAAGTTAAGACAGTTGAACATCTTCAAAGTTCTGAGACAAATAGCTTTCAACCTAGAATTCTATACCAATGCTGGAAGTCTCTAGAATGAAGATTAAACAAAGATATTTCAGGAAGATAAAACTAAGTCTGTCACCCTGCAAATTAGCTTTGCTGCAGCACAAACCACCCCAGAGCTTCATGGTGTCAACCCTCATGCTCCTGAGAGTTCGCTGTGCTGCGGACAGAGGGGCCAAGCTGACTTCTGCTCTCCAACTGCACCTGCAGTCGAGCAGCGTCCAGTCAGCGGCTGGGTGGCCCAGGATGGCCCCCCTTCCATACCTGCTGCTGCCTGGGACCTGAAATCTCCTGCTCAGGCTCATGTACAAGGTGGCCCAGGGTACAAAGCGGGCAGGAGAGCAAGGGCCCCCCTCTGTCACCACAGGCAAGCGCCTCACACTCATCTGCTGGTATCCCCTTTCCAAGCCAGCTCCAAGGGGTGGAGAAGCAGGCTTGGTAGGGGGAGAATGTATGGACAGTTGCACAGCCTACCACACCCCAAAGACCCCAAGCAACGGAAATTCTAAAGAATGCAGTTTGGGCAGAAGGGAAGGACCTCAGACGGAAGGTCCGTGATGCAAGAAGAGTGAAGATGGTGGGAACTCGTGGCGTGGAAACTCAGCGGCTCATTAGAAACAATGCTTGCTCTGAGGGAGTCGCGGGAGGAAGGATACCGGACAGAGATGCGTGAGGTTCAGAAATAGATGATCAGAATTTCAGCACAGAAAGATGCACAGTCCTGTTGAAAAAGGACAAAAGCATTGACTCTCCGGAATTAGATGAATTATATATATGTTAAAATATCTAGGACGTCTGCTAAGAATAGGCATTTAATATCTACCATCCAGACGAGTAGAGAGAAAAAGGGGAAAAGGAAAAAGAGCCCTTGTGGAGAACCAAAGCGTTTTCACCACCGTGTGACTCTTGGTGAGTGAGGTTGCATCTCCAGACGACAAGACCCTCTTCCCGAATGGCCTCGGCAGCCCGACTCCTCAGAGTGCAAAGAGCGGGGAAGGGAGCTCGTCCTGAGGCTGACCGGAGTGCAGGCATAGCAAGCAGGGACGGATGAGGCTCTCTTCAAAAAGAGACAAAAGACAACACACAAAACCATCAATCTGAACGTAAATGTTAGAGAACTATCTGACAAACACTTAAAATCCCACGATCTCAGCCATAGCTTTTCACATTTCATTTTCTCTGAAGTCTGGACACATCTTTCCATAAACGACATGACCTTGTTTAATTTGGTAGATTGTTTCTTTCTAAAGAGCACAGAAGTGGCTGGTGCATCGTACAAGCGATGGAATTTTAGAGTAAATGAAAGCAGTGGATATTGTGATGAGCAGGCAGCACCCAGCAGCCAGCTGCTGTGCAATCACAGCAGAGAGCCCTTCGCCCCTCAGGCTGCCCCTGCTCTCCCCAGGGCCCCCAGTTGGCAGAATCCAACAGGGAGCTGCTGGCAATGACCGCTGGGAAGGTCTTGTGCAGACCCCAGCTCTGGCATCAAAGGGCAGGTACTGAAGGGCGAGTAAATGTCAAATAAATAAGCCAAGGTGCAGTGAGGAATTTTGAAACACAACAGGCAGAAATAAAACAAAAAGAGGTAAATGTGAAAAAAAAAAAATCCAACCACAAATCTTGGAGATTAAAAAATGCAGTTCCTGAAATAAAGAAATAATCCAGCCAATATGCTGTATGCTAGACTGGAAACAGCTGAGAGGAGACTTTGTGAATTGGAAAATGTTGATGAGGAATTCGTTCACAACATGGTGCAGACAAACCATAAAATTAGAAGTGTGAAAGAAACTTGGAAGAGAGATTGAAATCATCCAGTGTTCACCTACTCGGAGTTCCGGAAGAAGAGAATTATGAAAATGCAGTATATGAACAGATGCTGGCTGATAGTTTTCAAAAATTAAAGGACTACAAGTCTAAGTTGAAAGCAGGTTACATAAAAAATAAATGTAAATGTAAACACAAGGAGTGAAACCGAGGGTTAACTGCGTACCCAAAATATTTCACAGCTGCAGGCTAAGGTTGGGTTTCACAGTAGCAGGCCCTGAGGGGCAAATTAAATGCTGGTCCAGGAGGGGACAGAGGCCATGCAGGAATGTGAGGTGGGAAATCCGTGGCTTGGGAGCCGGCGTGGGTGACACCTCTGGGCAGTCCTAACTGGAGCTGCCCCGGGGGCACATGCCTTCTCGGGCCTTTGTGGCCGTCTGCATGCTACAGAGAGGGTTCCTCCCACCCAACGGCAGCCGTCCAGCCAGGAGGCGCGGGGAGCTTGAGACCATGAGCATAGACAAGGAGTCAAGGGAACACAGACAGAGAGCATCAGCTCTGCCAGCAAAGAGCCAAGCAGAGCCCGTGATGGGACAGCAGCTGGACGGGCTGCAGACCTCACTGAGGCAGCAATGGTCACCAGGGAACTTTCCTCCCTTTATTCTACTTTTGAATGTTTTTTTTACTTTTTCAACTTTTTTGCTAAAAACGAAGATAGAAACGCATACACTAGTTTAGACTACACAGAGTCAGGAGCATCCAGTGTCACCGGGCCACAGGAATGGTTGAGCTGAGCAGGGTCTCATGGGAGCCCCACCATACAAGCCATCAGAGGGACCAAAACACCTTACATGGCACGTGGCTGTAACTCATCTGTGTAAAGCCCTTACGTCAGTGCCTGTGAGCATGTAAGGTACTTATTTTCACTTGTTTCATAGTTATTATTAGACTGTTCGAATATGCCGTGGCTATTAGAACGTCATAAACAAGAGGCTACAGGAATGGAGAGCTGCGTCTGCCAGCTCTCATCTAACCTTTGAGCAGCTCGATCGGCTCTAACACGCGCCTAGCTCGTGGCACTCAGAATCGCTAGTGAAGGAATGTGATTGAGAACACGTCCCCTTTCTCCCAACTCTCCTGCCAAATGCCAAGTCCTCGTCTCTACCTTGATGATCAAGGCAGCTGTGCAGCCCCTACACGCACGGGCTGTGGGCCCTTCCTCAAACGCAATCGCTATTTATATGGAACTATATATGCATATTTCACAGCACACTACTATTGACCTTGTCATAATAAACTTCTTGTTTTGCTTCAGGTCCCATTGGATCTGTCCATCAATAATATGTTGTCTTTTTAAAGGTTCACACTCCAGCATTATAAAGTGCTCATCTGGAAACCAGTCATTTCAATCAACTGATTTCATCCAGATCCACGCCTTAGGCCCCTGATGGCACACTTGTGCCCAGTGCTTCATGCAGCAGAAACAAGGTCACTCGTAAGTTACGGATGCTCCATCCTGCCCCTAGCTCTGCTCTGCCACTGTCTTCCTCCCTCAGAAGGTCTCAGGCTTGTGGCCAAATAAAAAAAACAAACGCAAATGCACTCCTTAGCTCTTTTGACTGTCAAGGGTCAGATAACCTGTGGAACTCTCCCTTAGCTTGGACGAACTCCCTGGGGGGCAGCCTCAGCTCTTCTGACTCAAGTCACAGAGGGCACCTAAAACCCATCTGCACTCCATCCTAACTTTAGTGTGCTTCTTATTTTTTGGTAAATATAAGAAATGGCAAGAAAGATATGCAAGGCTGAAAATCACAAAGGCAACATCTGATATCAAAATCATCTTTTTAAAAAACAAACCGTATTTGGTTCTTCTTTAAGAAAATTATTGCAATAGACCAATACTGCATCCATTCACATGTACAGCGATCCTCCAGGTTCCCACTGCCTGCTGGGGACCACCAGCCCTGCTGGCTGATGCTGGTGTTAGGTGGGGGCTCTCCGGAGGCCACCTCCCTCCACAGCCCTGCACAGCTTCCTGCCAACCAGCCCCTGTCCCCTTGACCAATCTTGACCACCTTTGACTACCCTTGATGACTCTAGACCACACTTGACCACCCTTGACCTTCATTCATCACCCTTGACCACCTTTGAACAACCTTGACCATTATTGACCACCCTTGATCATCTTTAACTACCTTTGACCACCCTTGGCCACCCTTGACCAACACTGAAAATTCATCCCAGTCCTAAGATTGGGCTGGTTTAATTTTATTTTTGAAGTCAGTTCAATGTTACGTGCATTTATTGAGTGACTCCTGTGTCCCTCGCACGTTAATCCAACTCAGAGCACAGGGTCAGCTGCTGGAATCTCACTGGAGGTGGGGCAAGCAGAGGAGACCTTTGGCCAAGGACAGTCTCCCCACACAAGGTAAGGCTCAGGTGAGAACCTGACGATAGTTCCCTGCTGTTTAATACCCTGAGGGGGCTCACCTTTGCATAGGAGATAAGCATATGTAATGATCTGTGTGCATATGTACTGACCTGTGCATATGCAATGCTCAGTGCATATGTACTGACCTGTGCATATGTACTGATCTGTGCATATGTAATGACCTGTACATGTGTAATGACCTGTGCATGTGTACTGACCTGTGCATGTGTAATGACCTGTGCATGTGTGCTGACCTGTGCATGTGTGCTGACCTGTGCATGTGTGCTGACCTGTGCATGTGTAATGACCTGTGCATGTGTACTGACCTGTGCATGTGTAATGACCTGTGC
>PVKP010052532.1:0-12396 GCA_004027715.1 Plecturocebus donacophilus | reverse complement strand
AGTTACAAGCCTTGACCTAGGACTTGGCTTGTTGTTGGTTGGAATTACTTGCCTGCTATTGGTTGTTAAAGCTCGACTGCTATTGGTTGTTAAAACTCGGCTGCTATTGGTTGTTAAGGCTTAGCTGCTATTGGTTGTTAAGGCTTAGCTGCTATTGGTTGTTAGGGCTTAGCTGCTATTGGTTATTAAGAAGCTATGATTGCAGCACCTTGTTTGCATACTGGGCTCTTTAAGAGAAAACCAGGCTGTGCAAGCAAGGGAGAAGGGAACATGCCTGAGCATGTCTGAGCTTGTTCGGGGCATGTCTGAGCTTGCTCGGGGCTTGTAAAAGGAAAAAAAGGGGCTGGGTGCATCCGAGCTCCCAGCAAGACAACCGGCCTTACACTCCTCACTCAGTTTCCTCTATTGTTGACATCCTATATTACCATGGGACATGTATCACAATTAGGAAACCAACATTGGTACATTACTATAAACTAAACACTTTATTAGGATTTCACCAGTTCCCCCCACAGTCCTTTTGCTGTTTGAGGATCCTCTTCAGGATACCACATTACCATTTTGTCATCACATCTCCCTAGCCACTTCTGATCTGTGATAGTTTCTCATACTTTGTTGTCCTCGATGACTTTGACAGTTTTGAGAAGCACTGGCCAGGGTTTGTTTGTTTGTTTTTGCAAATGTCCCTCAATTAGTGTTTGTTTAATGTTTTTCTCATGGTTAAGAAAATCACAGAGGTGAAATACCATTCTCATCCCATCATATTGTTACCAATCCAGGCTTCTTCTTCCTGTCTTGCAGTGTGTCAGTCACTGAGATAATGAGTTTTGAAGCAGACAAAGAGTTTATTCATGAGGCAGCCAAATAAGCAGTTGGGAAAACAGGTCTCAAATCCACCTCCCTGAAGATGGAATTTTAGGGCTATTTATAGAATAGAGGAGCAAGATGGTCCAAAGCATGGGGAGAGGTGATTGTGGTAAGGAAAAGTAAGGTAATTGGTCATCTGTGCAAGCATGATGAGACTTCATGGCTCTTCATAGGATGTATGTTCAGAAAATTACAGCACTAGTATGATCTGAGGGTGGAATTTTTGGCCCTCTGACATCACAAGGTGACCCACTGGATGGTCACACAGGCCCAGTAGAAAGGTTGGTGGTCTCAGCTGGCTTGAACTGGACAAGAACTGAATCTCTAAGTTCCTGAAAAAAGAACTTAAGCAACCATTACCATGGTGATCTAAACATCAGAGATAAGGAAGCTAGTGGAAGTTTAGTTATATATTACTTAACAATGTGACTTTTAGCTATACAGGTTTTAAAATCAACTAAAAGCAGATTACTAAAGACAAGCAAGGTAAGTTTAATTTGGTGGGCCTAATCAGGTTAGGCCTCAGTTTCAATATCAAGGGTATTTTGCTATTTACATGATGTATTCGTCTGCTCTCACACAGCTAAAGAAATACCAGAGACTGAGTAATTTATAAAGAAATAAAGTTTAATTGATTGATGGCTCTGCAGACTGTACAAGAGGCATAGCAGCTTCTGGAGAGGCCTCAGAAAACATAATTGTGGCAGAAGGTGAAAGGGAAGTGAGGCATCTCACATCAGCCTCCCAAGTAGCTGGGACTACAGGCATGTGAGAGATGGGAAAGTTCTTCTTCAAAGTTTATATCTTAGACTACATTATAAGGAGTTACACTCTCTTGCTCTATGGCCATTAGCCACTATTAACATAAACATATACCCATGTATACATTTGCTAAATCAGCTGCCTTAAATCACTCCAGCATGTCTGAACAGAATTGGGCAAATTCCAAATGCTGGTGCATGCCATTTCCCCTTATCTATTCAGGAAATTTCCAAGTTTTTAGCCAATCAGGTCAAGCATAGAATATGAAGTCCTGTTTCAGCCAATGGAAACTGGACACAGCAGTAGGGTGATTGCATCAGGTTATGAAAGTTATAAATGTCCCTGTCTCCTTTGTTCAGGTGTACTCTTGTGGCAAGACTGCCAGCGAGTTGCATCCTTCCTGCCGGAAGTAAACTAGCCTTGTTGAGTGATCCATTGTCTCAGTGTGGATTTTTCCTGTTATAAACCCATTTCCAACAAGGTGTGTACCACCATGCCTGGCTAATTGTTGGATTTTTGGTAGAGATGGAGTTTCACTATGTTAGCCAGGCTGGTCTCAAACTCCTGACCTCAAGTGATCCACCACCTTGGCCTCCCAAAGTGTATCAGCCACTGTACCCAGCCTACGGTTCATCTTTGTAGCCCTCCATCCCCACACACCCTGCTCAATATAGTACCTGCCAGTCAGACTGAAGTTGCTCAGCAAATGTTTGGGACCGAGCTGATTTCCACTGTGCTCCTCTGACACTTACAGAGGTTATTACATTTTATTATAATTATTAATCAAAATACCTGGCACCTCACCAAGGAAGTGAGCTCTAGGAAGACAGAGTCTTGAGTCTTATTGATGCTAAAGGACCAGTGTTTGGAACACAATAGGTACTTAGTGAGTATTTCTTAGATGAATGATCAGAGCAGGAACATTTAAAATCTAATTGCTTTTTTCATGACTCTTCAACCAAACATTGGCCAAACCATCCTAAAGGAAGTTTGGTCTCTTTTGTCAATCTACTTAAGAACAAAATAAATACACAGCTGAAAATGGTGTAAAAATGGCTAAATTGTAATGTGAGCATCACCAGGTGAAAAGTTTCAAAGCTAGATTATTTTTCATAAATGGAACATTACAAAATAGGCATCAATTTTCCTTAGCCTGGTACAGTAATATGCAATTAAATAGTTTTAATCTCATGCCTAAAGCATTACTGTTTAGAAAAGTAAGACAAGTAACTGTAAAGTTTCAAAATCCAGCAAGTAAAATCGGGAACACTCCCAGAATTGAGTCTAGAGGAGACTGAGAGTCAGAAGAAAGTCTGGCAATTAGGAGAGAAAGGAAGCAGTAGTTTCACATGGGAAAATGCCTGGCATGTAACAGGAGAATCTGGCAAGGGAGGGACAGGTGACTAATCAATTACAACAGACTCTGCCTGCCATTATCTGGGCTTTGGAAATAAGTTGATAAGGTTTGGATTTAATAAACATTAAAATTCTAAGAATATTTAAGAACTGCCCAGGGAGGCTGTGAAGTGATCATCATATGAGTAGATTTCTTTTTTTTTTTTTAAGATTAACAGAAGTGTCATTTATTTTGAACTTATAGCATACATGTGAATACAAGAATGACATATATTTCCAAACATTTAATTACTTAATAAAAATATCAGATCTTTTAACAATTATAAAAATGGCTGAATTATGCTTAGAAATCCTGAGAAACTATACAAAACAATTGAATTATTAGAGGAGATACCAGACTATAAAAACCAAATAAAATTCTGTGACAACTGAGTTGGACAGAGAAACATAAGTAAGAAATGACATTAAAAGACTGTTTAAATAGAAATACTAGATGCAAATACTTTTAAACCAAGTGGAAAAATGTAAGGTAGGAAAATATGTTTTAAGTACTGCGAGAAGTTTGGATTTGCTTTCAGGCTGCAAGTAACTTTTGCTTCAACATATCCCTTATTGTCAAAAGAGAAATGTTTACTCAAAAGATAAATGTTCTAAAATTTATAATTTTAAACACCACTAATAAATTATGGCACAAATTTTTACTAAATGTGCTTTGATAGCTATTTTTAGGGGTCAATTTTTTTAAAATTGCATTTTAGGTTTTGGGGTACATGTGAAGAACATGCAAGATTGTTGCATAGGTACACACATGGCAGTGTGATTTGCTGCCTTCCTCCCCATCACCTATACCTGGCATTTTTCCCCATGCTATCTCTTCCCAACTCCCCACCCCCCACTGTCCCTCCCCTATTTCCCCCCAACAGACCCCAGTGTGTGATGCTCCCCTCCCTGTGTCCATGTGTTCTTATTGTTCAACACCCGCCTATGAGTGAGAACATGCGGTGTTTGATTTTCTGTTCTTTCGTCAGTTTGCTGAGAATGATGGTTTCCAGGTTCATCCATGTCCCTACAAAGGACACGAACTCATAGTTTTTTATGGCTGCATAATATTCCATGGTGTATATGTGCCACATTTTCCCTCTCCAGTCTATCATTGATGGGCATTTGGGTTGGTTCCAGGTCTTTGCTATTGTAAACTGTGCTGCAATGAACATTCGTGTGCATGTGTCCTTATAGTATAACGATTTATAATCCTTTGGGTATATACCCAGTAATAGGATTGCTGGATCAAATGGAATTTCTATTTCTAGGTCCTTGAGGAATTGCCACACTGTCTTCCACAATGGTTGAACTAATTTACACTCCCACCAACAGTGTAAAAGTGTTCCTATTTCTCCACATCCTCTCTAGCATCTGTTGTCACCAGATTTTTTTTTTTTTTGAGACGGTGTCTTGCTCTGTCGCCAGGCTGGAGTGCAGTGGTGCAATCTTGGCTTACTGCAACCTCCACCTCCTGGGTTCCAGCGATTCTTCCGCCTTAGCCTCCCGAGTAGCTGGAACCACAGTCACGTGCCACCATGCCCAGCTATTTTTTGTATTTTTAGTAGAGACGGGGTTTCACCATGTTGGCCACGATGGTCTCGATCTGTTGACCTAGTGATCCGCCCGCCTTGGCCTCCCAAAGTGCTGGGATTACAGGCATGAGCCACCGCACCCGGCCTGTCTCCAGATTTTTTAATGATCGCCATTCTAACTGGCGTGAGATGGTATCTCAATGTAGTTTTGATTTGCATTTCTCTAATGACCAGTGATGATGAGCATTTTTTCATATGTTTGTTGGCCTTATGTATGTCTTCTTTTGTAAAGTGTCTGTTCATATCCTTTGACCACTTTTGAATGGGCTTATTTGTTTTTTTCTTGTAAATCTGTTTTAGTTCTTTGTAGATTCTGGATATCAGCCCTTTGTCA
Source organism: Plecturocebus donacophilus (assembly GCA_004027715.1). Lineage (NCBI taxonomy): Eukaryota > Metazoa > Chordata > Mammalia > Primates > Pitheciidae > Plecturocebus > Plecturocebus donacophilus. Next base: position 7,443 of record PVKP010052532.1, on the reverse strand, counting down.
GATGGGTAGATTGCAAAAATTTTTTCCCATTCTGTTGGTTGCCGATTCACTCTAATGACTGTTTCTTTTGCTGTGCAGAAGCTGTGGAGTTTCATTAGGTCCCATTTGTCTATTTTGGCTTTTGTTGCCAATGCTTTTGGTGTTTTGGTTATGAAGTCCTTGCCTATGCCTATGGCCTGAATAGTTTTGCCTAGGTTTTCTTCTAGGGTTTTTATGGTGTTAGGCCTTATGTTTAAGTCTTTAATCCATCTGAAGTTAATTTTAGTGTAAGGTGTCAGGAAGGGGTCCAGTTTCTGCTTTCTGCACATGGCTATCCAGTTTTCCCAACACTATTTATTAAACAGGGAATCCTTTCCCCATTGCTCGTTTTTGTCAGGCTTATCAAAGATCAGATGGTTGTAGATGTGTGGTGTTGCCTCCGAGGCCTCTGTTCTGTTTCATTGGTCTATATCTCTGTTTTGGTACCAGTACCACACTGTTTTGATTACTGTAGCCTTGTAGTATAGTTTGAAGTCTGGTAGTGTGATGCCTCCCGCTTTGTTCTTTTTGCTTAGAATTGACTTGGCTATGCAGATATGAGTAGATTTCTAAGGCTAGACCAGACACCCATCTATTGTGGATGGTTTGAGACTACCACATCCATCCTGCTACCACAGAGAGAAGTTAATGACCCTGCAGATCTTCATTCCATACTTCTGAGAGGTTAAATGTTGCTAACTTTCATTCTGCTGTTTTATCACAGATTCCCTACTATTAATTCAGACTCAATTGACAGACATTTTCTCTAAACAAAAAAGAAATTTAATTGTTGGTCTTTTCATGAACATTGCTATCCAATTCTTATACACCTTTATATATAGTTATTGTCCAATATTTATATACCCCTATACACAATAAAATTTCACTTGATAAGTTTGCTTGGAATTTGTAATAATTTGAATGGGGTCAGGTTAAAGTTGAACTTTGCTTTGCAAACCCCTCCCATTGTAGATTAAAATTCATATTTTAAACAAAATTTGGGAATACATAGGATGACAAGTTACCTTGAAGACTTTAAGAAACTGGAAACCAAAGTGTTGGTTACCCTCTGCAACAACAATTTTAGGAGAGATTGTTCCCATGTTTATCTCCCCACTAGACTATAAACTCCATGAGAGCAAGGGCCTTGATTTGTTTGCTGGGTATTCCCACCATTCAGCCTAGGACTTGACATGTAAAAGGTACACAGTGAATTTTCTGATAAAATTAATCAGTCAAAGAAAACATGCTGAGATTTGGGAGTCCTGCCTTAGGACATAGTGAGAAATATATTAGGGGAGTTTTACTTAGTTTGTACCTAGTTAAACCAATTGTTGAGAAATGTGTGATCCAGGACAAGTCATTCAACCTCCTAGAGCCTCAGTTTTCTCATCTGTAAAGTGAAGCTAGTGATAATACATATCGCATAGAGTTATTGTGAGGATTCAGTGAGACAATGTATGCTCCTACCAGATAGTAAGTCTCGCTATAAGACAGGATTTCGCAACCTGAACACTATTGACATTTTCAGCTAGGTAGTCTGTTGCTGTGGGAGACTGTCCTGCGCACTGTGGTTTAGCGGCATCTCTGGCCCCTACCCACTAGATGATAGTAGCTCCCCAATAACCCAGTTGTGATCGCCAAAAATGTCTTCAGATATTGCCAAATGTGCCCTGGAAGGTAAAATTGCCTCTTGTTGAGAACCACTGCTATAAAGTTAGGGTAATTAATATGTTTTTGGTATGAGGATAGACAAATAGATCCATGGAACAGAAGAGAGAGACTAAAAACAGAGCCCTGCATATAGGAATGTGGTCCATGATAGGGATGGAATTACATCTCAGTGGAGAAGGGATAGACTCTTTACTAAATGGTGCTGGAGCAACTGATTGAAAAAAGTACAATTCTATCCCACATTATTCATAAAAACTTTTAGAAAGAAACATGGGAAAATACTTTTATTGTTTTGGGGTAAGAAGGATTTCTTAAACAGGACACAAAAAGCACAAAACATGAAAGAAAAGGTTGATAAACATTTTATATTTAAAACTACATATATCAGTGGCATCACAAAGTCAAAGGCTAAGTGGCAAATTGGAAGAAATGATTTATGATCCAGATATTCAACAAAAGATGTCTATTAAGAATATAATGAAGTACCAGTTAAGACCTAAACACCAACTGCTGTAACAAATTACCAACGCTGGGTAGCTTAAACAACAGAGATGTATCCTATCACAGCTCTGGAGGCCACGAGGTGTTAGCATAGCTAGTTTCTTTTGGAGACTCTAAGGGAGAATTACTCTGTGCATCTCCCCTAGCTCCTGGCTGTTGTCACCAGTCCTAGCATTTCTCGGCTTGTAGCTGCATCACCTCAATCTCTGCCTCTGTCTTCACATGGCCTTCTCTCCTGTGTATGTCTGCACCTTCAGATGGGCTTCTTAGAAGGATACCAGTCATATTCAGTGCTCACCCTAATCTAATCTAACCTCATCTTCACCTGATTCAATCTGCAAAGACCCTATTTCCAAATAAGATTTCATTCTGAGGTTCCTGTGGACATGAATTTTGAGGGATATTCAACCCTGTAGAGTCTGCCCTTCAGCCCCTCAAATTCACATCTCACGTACAAAATACATTCATCCCATTGCAACATACCCAGAAGTCTTAACTAATTCCAGCATCAACTGTTTTTTTCCTTTTTTAACAAGTTTTCTTTCTTTCTTTTTCTTTTTCTTTCTTTCTCTTTCTTTTTTTCTTTCTTCTTCTTTCCTTTCTTCTTTTTCTTTCCTTTCTTCTTTCTCTTTTTCCTTCCTTCCTTCCTTCTTCTTTTTTCCCTTTTTCTTTCTTTCTTTCTCTTTCTCCCTCCCTTCATTCCCTACCCCTCCCCTCCTCCCTTCCTCCCCTCCTTCTTTCCTCCCCTCCTTCCTTCCTCCCTCCCTCCCTTCCTTCCTTCTTTCCTTCCTCTCTCTGTCTCTCCCTCCCCCTCTCTTTCTTTCTTTCACCGACAGGGTCCCACTCTGTCACCCAGGCTGGAGTGCAGTGGCATGATTATGGCTCACTGCAATCTCAAACTCCTGGGTTCAAGTGATTCTCCTGTCTCAGCCTCCAGAGGAGCTAGGACTACAGGGACATGCCACTGTGCCTAGTGAATTTTTAAATTTTTATTAACCGATTAAAACATGGTCAAGCACTACAGCTCATGCCTGTAATCCCAGCACTTTGGGAGGCTGAGGTGAGCAGATCAACTGAGGTCAGGAGTTCAAGACCAGCCTGGCTAACATGGTGAAACCCTGTCTCTACTAAAAATACAGTAATTAGCCAGGCATGGGGGTGTGCCCCTGTGATCCCAGCTACTCAGGAGGCTGAGACAGGAGAATCACTTGAACCTATGAGGCGGAGGTTGCAGTGAACTGAGATCATGCCATTGCACTCCAGCCTGGGCAACACAGCAAGACTCTGTCCGCACCCCCCCAAAAATTAAAACAGTGGCTCATGCCTGTAATCCCAGCACTTTGGGAGGCGGAGGCAGGAGCATCACGGAGCATAGGAGTTTGAGACCACCCTGGGCAACATAGGGAGACCCCATGTCCACAAAAATAAATTAATAAATAAATTAGCTGAGCATGGTGGTGTGCACCTGTGGTCCCAGCTACTCAGGAGGCTGAGGCAGAAGGGTCATTTAAGCCAAGAAAGTCGATGCTGCAGTGAGATCTTTCTCAGACTTCCTTTCAATCTCATTTCTTTCAAGTCACTATTCATTAGCCATTGTCCTTGGATTAATATAAACACATGCCTCTGGCTATCTCTCCTTCCCGGCAAAGTGAACAACCAGGTGTATTGCTTAAAGTTATGTACATCGAGAAGATTTCCTGTTCATTTAGAGTCACCATGGAGTGGGCTGTGATGCTGTGACCATTCCCTTTCAGGTAGTACCACCACATTGTACAGACTCATCAGAAAATCAGGCCTGATTTTTTCTTCTTCTTGTAACTGAGTTGAAGGACAGGTGTTAATGCAGTAGGAGTAGGTGCTATAGGAGTCTGGGTCTCTTGCGCATGCTACTCACATGTATCTTCAGGATCAGCTCAAGGATAATTTCATATATGTGATATATGAGCTATATATATGTAATATATTTGTATATACATATCTTTATCTCTTACTCAGACTTGATGATAGAATGCTGCTATACCTGTCAAATGTATGGCTTTAAGGATCAGAAGCTATCTAGTTCATGATGGGCAACTCAAGTCACATGATATTATTCAGTCTCTACAGAAGGTGTTTTTCATAAAAAGAATGCTTGTCTACATAAGAAAGCATAACTTTGTTCCAAAATATTGAGAGTTTAAACTATGATTATCCTATTATGACATGGCAGGGACTTTATTTTATCTCTGTTTGCTACAGACACTTTGAGCACCACTGTATTCAGTTTGCATGGAAGTCTGGATCTGTTTCCTTTCCTTGATTTGTGCGCCATTCAAAACTGGCAGCCTAACAGGCATGGTGGGATGCACCTATAGTCTCAGCTACTTGGGAGGCTTAAGCAGGAGCATCCCTTGAGGCCAGGAGTTCAAGGCTGTAGTGTGCTATGATCACACCTGTGAATAGCCACTTCACTCTAGCCTGGGCAACAAAGCGAGACACCATTTCTAAAAAAAAAATTTAAAAATATGGCAGCCTTGGCCAGGCACAGTGGCTCATACCTGTAGTCCCAGCACTTTGGGAGGCTGAGGTGGACGAATCACTTGAGGTCAGGAGTTTGAGGCCAGCCTGCCCAACATGGTAAAGCCCCATCTCTAATAAAAATACAAAAATTAGATGGGCATGGTGGTGCATGCCTGTAATCCCAGCTACTTGGGAGGCTGAGGCAGGAGAATCACTTGAACCTGGGAGGTGGAGGTTGCAGTGAGCTGACATCGTGCCACTGCACTCCAGCCTGGGTAACAGAGAAGACTGCATCTCAAAAAAAAAGAAAAAAAGAAAAAGAAAAGAAAAGAAAAGAAATCTGGCAGCCTTATGGGTTATTTGGTGAAGGCAACAGGCCCAAATGTGGTATAGTCATCCTCTTTCCCCAGTCCCCTACCTCCCACCATTTTTGCTTAACAGGCTCATGAACAAAGTGGTCCTGATTCCAAAATCTAAAGAGATCCACTAGACCCTGTACTTTTTTCTTAGTGGTAGGAAGTGTGAGCTGCAGCTTGCCATTCACCTTGGAGAACATATCTTGCCGATTCCCTCAGACCATTAGACTCCTGAAAACTTCACTGATGTGACAGTCTCTGTCTTAATCTGTTCAGCTACTATAACAAAATATGCCATAGAACTGGTACCTTATATAAAGATATTAAATATTCCTTATATAAAGAAGTAAATACAGATATTTACTTCTCACAGTTCTAGAGGCTAAGAAGTCCAAGATCAAGGCATTGGCAGATTTAGTGTTTCATGGGGGCCTGGTTCCTGGTTCATCAAAGGCACCTTCAGGCTGTGTCCTCATGATGGAAAGAGCTAGCTAGCTCTCTGGGGCCTCTTTTATAAAGGCACTAATCATGTGCCTTTATAAAATACTATCTAATATCTTTATATAAGGTGCCCCTCATGTCCTAATCACTTCTTAAAGGCCCCACTTCCTAATACCATGACCTTGGTGATTTGGTTTCAACATATGAATTTGGCAGGGGGACACAGACATTCAGAACATTGCAATCTCCTGAAATTTTATGATGTTTATATTCCACTCCCCAGCATGCATGTATCTTACAAAAGCATCTAAGTAGGGTATTTGTTATGTGACTTTCTGTTCATTAGTTAGCAAAATGTCAACTACTTACAGAAGCTGGTTAGGTGATATGGAAAGGTGATACAATCAATTCCCTACTATCTAGATTACAACAGAGTTGGAGAGTAAACACAGACTAGAGGCAAGATAGTGAAAGTGTACTTCCGTCTGTCTCTACGAGAGCACACTGGTTCTGGGCTTCTGGTTGTCTGCACACACACACACACACACACACACACACACACACACCAGAAAGAGAGAGAGAGATGGCCACCTTATCTCTGACACTTAAGCACTCCACTTGGCCTCTGCCATTCTGGGATCTTATCAAAAACATTGAATTCAGGGAGCCCATTTCAATGCAACATTGCCCACTATATTGGTCTGTTTTCAGGCTGCTGATAAAGACATACCTGAGACTGGGTAATTTATAAAGAAAAAGAGGTTTAATGGACTCACAGTCCCACATGGCTGGGGAGACCTCACAATCATGGCAAAAGGCACATTTTACATGGCAGCAGGCAAGGAGAGAATGAGAGCCAGGTGAAAGGGGAAACCCTTATAAAATCATCCAATCTTGGGAGACTTATTCACTACTACAAGAATATTATGGGGGAAACTGCCTCCATGACTCAATTATCTCCTACCAGGTCCCTCCCACAACACGTGGGAATTATGGTAGCCTACAATTCAAAATGAGATTTGAATTGGAACATTAGATTATGGTTTGGAACACAGCCAAACCGTATACCCACTGTCATTACTGACTTGCAGAGAGTGGCCATTACAGCGCCTTTCAAGGATGCTGGTGCTTCTCTCACCAATGCCCTTCTCAAAGCTTGGGTTAAAGGAGTGTCCTATATTTTTAGGAGACTAGTGTAAGTGATCATTCTGCCACCTTAAAGTCAGAAGTCCTAAGCCTTCCCTTTTCAAATCACTTAATCTTTCATTTATATCATTCCAATGCTCTTATTAAGATTATCAGTAACTTCATGTTGCTAAATCCAAGGGATCCTTCAACCTTTAGCAGCATTCAGCAATTTCTGTTCTTGGCCTCCATGCTGCCATTCTCTTTTGGAGTTCATTACATATCTCTGCTTCTTCCTCATCTAATGGCTGACTCTTCCTCCACCATAAATCCTCCAGTGTTAGGGTGCTTTAGGACTATTTCTTCAGCTCTTTTCTTTTCTTGCCACACTTACTTCTCTCCTTAGATGATTGCATAGCCATCATTCCAGTTAGCATATATTTGCGATTTTATTTATTGTCATCATTTCAGTTACCATCTATATGCCAATTGTGCTCAACTTTATCTCCAGGCCAGAATTTTCTCTTCAGCTGTACTGACATTATTACCCTCCTCACTTCCATCTTCATCTCCATTGTTTTCCATTTTACAAAATGGCTCCACCGTCCAGTAGTTGCTGAATCAAAGGGGTTTATTCATGAGTCCTCAAATTTCTTTATTCTCACATGAGTCACAACACCAAAGTCTATTGGCTCTGTCTCTAAATACTATATATATATATCTAAAATAAATATATGTATATATATGTATATATAATATATGTATATGTATATATATTATATATACTATATACAATAAAATTTATATATACATATATGTATATATATAC
>PVKP010052531.1:0-12396 GCA_004027715.1 Plecturocebus donacophilus | reverse complement strand
CTTCTCCTTGTGCCACCCCTCCCTGTTTTCTGGCTCATTTTCCCCTTCTGTACCAATTGTGCAATCTCTGGTGCACTGGGTCCCGCAGCTGACCAGGCACAAGAAATGTAGTAGTCCACCACACACAGGATGGGGGATGCTGCTCTTCAGTGTGAGAAGACCCCTTGCAACTAAGCCAGAGAAAATGTGATGACTGAATTAATTCGGTAGTGCTGATTTACTGTCATTTGAGGTAAATTAGTGTGAGGTGCAGAAGTCCAAATATAAGTCATGAAAATGACACCTGTCCCCAGTATCCTATTAAAACTGCCTCTCAAGATCACCACCCACAACAATAGTAACAACAACACAAACAACAATAATAAGTGCTAGTGCCTGTGGATCACACACACACACACACACACACACACACACACACACAGAGTAAGGCACCATTCTAAAGGCTTCGTGCGTATTATTAACTCATTTAAAGTCATGGCAATCCTAGGCAAGTGCTAACATTCTACACATTGTACAGATGAGAAAACTGAGGCATGGAGAGAGAAATGAATGTGTCCCAAGTTACAGAGCTGGTAAGTCAATGGAGGCACAAGCTGCACTCACATGGTCACAAATGCCTTTTGGGCAGCCTGACTCTGGAACTCTGTAAGCCATTTAGCTACTGTGTCTCTGGATGACCTCCCAAGGGCTGGTCCCAAAGGCCTTTCCTCAGTTGGCCCTGCTGTGCGACTCTGAGGACAGCACAGGTGTCAGCCCCGCCTCCCCTGCAGCTTGTGTCTTCCTCTCCATGGCTCCTCTGTCTCCTCTCTGCATTCTCTCTTCCACTGCTCTGTAAGTGGAGGCATCCTCTAGGTTCTTTCCCCTATCCCTGAATTCCATTCTTGTTATTCTTTCTCCTTTTCACTGGAACTTCTCACCAGAATGTATTGGATTTAATGTCAGGATTTAAAATCACTAGGACAGTTAACCAGAGCTCATTGGATTTGATGTCAGGATTCTAAGGTTCCAGAGGGAAGGCCCTGGGCTTAGCCCCTTCACCCGTGGGGTCCTCACTTCCCCCTGCGGTAACATGAGGAGTGGTTCAGAGCAATGTTCTCACCTTGACTGACCAGCAGCTACACCTGGGGAGCTTTTATCAATATCTTTGCCCAGCCCCAACCCAGGCTAGTTCCATGAGAGCCTCTGGAGTCAGAACAGAAGTATCTATATTTGTAAAGCTCCTGGAATCTTTGACTTCCTGTCCATTGGTCCTCAGCAGTGGCTTCTCCTCTCCGTTCTCACCCTTTTCTAAGTGCCACCCTGGTCTCCTGTCTTCAGATTCCCCCTGATGATGCATGCCTTCCCCAAAGCCAGGTTTCGTTTCCTAGAGAAAAGGTCCAGTTCTATATTATGTCACGCTTGCTCAGAGACATGCAGTGGCTCCCTATTCTCTACCAGGTTAAGGGACAGGGCCTTGACACAGGCATTTCCAGGTTTCCATATCATGGACCCACCTTTGCTGCACCAGTGCCCTTCTGGCAACTTCCCTCCCAACTACATGGGTCATTCTTCAAGCATTGACTCACCCTGCTACCTATGACTTCTTTTCCCATCAACATCTGTTGAAATATTTTACACTGTGCAAAGCTTAATTCACATGTCACCTTCTTCATGAAGTTCTCTTGATATCCTTTTCTTCCTTACAAATCCCCATCATTCTCCATACCTCTCCAGGAGCTCAGTGAGTGGTCTTCCTTGTTTATAGTTATTTGGACTCCCACATTTCCACATAGGGAAAATAGTCTTCTGTCTCCTCTTGCCATGAAGGACAGGGCTTACAGGGAGCTTCTGCTCCTTGGTCTGCTCTCTTCATTGGCTATTTCCCACAAGAGAAAGAATTTCAGTCTCTGTTCAGATCCTTAGATATTTCTTGGCCACATTTTCCCAGTGTAGGGAGCTATGTTGTCTCAGTGTGAGGAGCCAATTCTCCCTTTCCCCATCTACTTCCTGCACCCAGGCTTTCTGCTGTTTCCTATCCCCATGCAGGAAGCCCACCCAAAAAGAGGAGCCAATACCCCATACCTCTGTCCTTCCTTGACAGAGTGGATGGAGCAGGCTGGTCACCTTCTCCTGACTGACCAAGCAGATGGGTCTGCTCCTCAGAACCAGCCTTTCTGGATTCAAGGCAGAAAAGAGTAGGAGAAGCACTCTGCCTTCCTAGCCAATGCTGACGTCACACATTGGCATTCAGCTTGAAAGCTGAATGAGTGAAGACCTACATGGGACCTACCTCCTAGCCCGACGTAGGATCAGCACGCTGCCAATCTAGCACTCCCTGTCTACAGGAGTGCCAATCTAGCACTCCCTGTCTACAGCACGCTGCCAATCTACGCACACGCCCTTCCTCTGAAGGGGTCCTGTGATTAGACAGGGTGGGTAGCAGTATGCAAGTACCAAAGCTGCACCTCAGTGCCTAACAGCACGCCCTTTGTCTTGGAGTTTTGCTTCTCTCCGTGCACAGAGGAAGTCCTCAGTGACCACCTGTTAAAATAAACTGAACTGATGCATTCTCTCCATTCTATATCAACCTTGGTGTCAGAATGTGCTTTTCTGGCTCCAGGTTACCAGGGCACCCTTGAAGCTCAACTGCAAATCTGCTCAAAGAGGGGAGGGACCCCTGGGAAAGGCAGCCCAGCTCCAGGACATGCTCACCATCATACTCACATTGGGGAATAAGAATCAGGATCTATGTTCCTGGTAGGGACAAAGCCCACTTGCCCTGAACTCGTCGACTTTCCAATGAACCACTGAAGCCCAGGTATGACAAAGCCAATTATCTCAATGCTTTCTCCCTGGTAGAAACTCAGTTCATCCTTTTCTTCTGGCTCATAATCCTTCAAGGCCTTACAGCGTCCTCTGCCTATGGAAAATAGCACACAGATTAGCTACAGAAGGCATGAACAGCTGAGCCTCCCACCACCTTCCAATGCAATAGAAAATGAGGGATTCCCAGACTTTAGAATGTCAAGGACCAGTAACATTCCACTACCTTCCCCATCCAAAAATTGGAAGGAATGACTCAGTTGGCTTTTCATTTTGCCAAACTAGAACATATTTTTAAAAGAACTACAATCCACTTTCACCAAAGAAAAGATGTTTTAACAAACATTAAAAAAAAAGATATTCTCAGATACTGGATGTGCCTTAAAAATAAATAAAAGTAGCTTATGAGAAACAGGAAGGCTAACTGTATTGTCCTGGTTTGTCCAATTTTGCCACTGTCATATAAATGCTTTATCATGGTTGGCACAAATCCACAGACCAGTGTGTGAGAACCATTAAACCAGAGGGACTTTCCATGTCCTTCCAACTCCTTTGGCCTCTAAGACCTTCAGTCTCCCCAACTGTAAAATGAGGATAATAAGAATCCCTGCTGCTTATAAATATTTAAAAGAATCAAAGACATACAGTGCACAATGCCTGGTACCTGGTCAGCCCTCAATAAAGAGTGGCCTCATTACCAATGGCAGAATAGAAAACTGCTAATGACTCAGAAGGATCTACAAGACTCCCGGCCAGGCGCAGTGGCTCTCCCCTGTAATCCCAGCACTTTGGGAGGCTGAGGCTGGTGGATCATGGGGTCAGGAGATTGAAACCATCCTGGCCAACATGGTGAAACCCCATCCCCACTAAAAATACAAAAAAATTAGCTAGGTGTAACCCAACTACTTGGGAGGCTGAGGCAGGAGAATCACTTGAACCAGAGAGACGGAGGTTGCAGTAAGCTGAGATTGCGCCACTGCACTCTAGCCTGGTGACAGAGTGAGACACCGTCTCAAAAAAAAAGATCTAAAAGACTCACTTTCTGAATATGGTAATTACTCAGTCTGATAAATTGCCCTACTAGGATCTAGCAGTGACCTTTCGATGAATGTTTTACTGTCCAGTTTACAAAGGACAATTTGCATTCACTTTCTCAGGTCTTCCCAAGAGCCTCAAAAGGCAGGGAAACTATCAGAATCACCTTTTCCCAGATTACAGAGGGAGAGAGAGGGTACATGATTTGTCTAAGGATCTTATGTGTGGCAAAACCGGGTATCGAGCTTAAGTCTTCCAGCCGCTGGTTAGCCTCTCCATTAATCCCGCCTGGTGGAGACAATGGCTTTTATGTGCCTCAGTTTCTATATTTGCTTTAGCTCCTCTGCTAAAGCTTCTGCCATTTTTTTCTGACATTTGTACTCAACTTTCCAGATTGTGTCTTCAAGATCAGAAATTCCCAGTTTTGTGGGTTGACGGGATCTACCATATGTTAAGTATTTACATCGTACCAGAAACTGAATGAAGTGATTTATGGATGTCATTTTGTTTGGTTCTCATAACGACATTAAAGTTGGTTTTATTGTGTCATTTTACTAATGAGGAAGTTGCAACATAGGACAGGTGGATTGGCCAAGACCACACTGGTGGGGAGCCAGAATTTGAACCCAGAACAGACTTCAAAGCCTTGCCTTCTGACGACAAGGCTATACTGTCTTAGGAAGCTAAAAATCTTGTCATTGATAATTGATTAGATCTGATGTCTGGGTTCCATAATCCTTCTGTTTCTTTTGTGTGTGTGTGTGTTATTTGGGCTTAGCACTTGTAAAATTGTGCTTTGTGGTAGGAGTGTGTGGCAGGAGGGTAAAGGGAAGTTCTAAGAATGAAGATAAATAGAAGGTATATTCTAGATGTCTAAAAAGTGTCAGACTTAATTATCCAGTAGATATATAAATACAGTACTTACAGATATGTGTGTGTGCACACATATAGAGATTATTTAAATTGTGTGTGTGTGTATAATTAATTTATTCAACAAATTTTTACTGAGTACCCTTATATGCCAGGCATTTCTACTTTTCCTAAATTCAAAGTTAATTTTATAAAAGTCTAAGGGGAATTAGAAAATGTTTTGACCAGAGATTGAAAGAGCAGCCCACAGGCCACATTTGGCCCACAAAACATTTAATTTGGCCCACACCAGGCTCTTTTTTCACCCATGTATCTTAAAATCCCTAATTGTTCCTGCCATTCCCTAACACCTTCCATCCAGGCCCTCTAGCATCTGTGTGTCCTGCCCACACCTGCAGGCATGTGTAGCTGCCCCCTGGATTGAGACCTCTTGTTTCACAGGCAGGGAAAACCATGCGCACAGAAGGAAAGTAACTTCCCTAAATCCAGTCCCTAGCAGAGACGAGACAGAAATTCACATCAACTGACTCCAAACCTGCAGATAAAACTGAGAGCAGGACATTATCTCCCCAACAATACTATGTTTTTGACTCAGCCATACCAATCTGATAGGAGCCTGTCCAATCCCTGTTCCTGGAAAGGCTGCAGCTTCCTGGATAATTCTTTAGGAACCATCTGCCAATGAAAACATGGGGTTTGCAAACATGGATTTCAAAAACTTGCAACAATGAACAGAACATTCTATCAGAACAATGATGATAAATGGTAAGTATTGTTTTTTCTCTTATTTAAATGATGGCAAAGATTTATTGAGAACTTACTTTCTACCAGGACCTGCGAAGAGGTAAGATGGTAGCAGACCTGGGATATTTTGTGGCTTTGAAAGTAGTTGTCAGTTAAATAACTAACAAACAATCCCTTTACATTTTGTCAGATCTCTGCCAAAGCCACACACAGGTCCATGGCCTGGGGTGATGTTTACTGTCAATCTGTATATTTAAGTTTATCATATCTTCCAGCAGGAATTCTTAAACTTTAGTGTGAAAAACATCTTCTGGGAAGTTTATTTAAAATGCAGATTCCTAGAATCAACCCCAAGAGAGTCTGAGGAGGCCCAGACAAATGGTTCCCAGTCCATACATGGAGAAACCTACACTGGTGGTCATGTGGTATATTTGCTCCTGGATACAATGCCCATCTAAAATTTAGAGTTGTCTCCAATGTCATCAGATTGTACAAACCTTGACTGTTAAAAAAAGAAAAGAAAAAGACAGAAAGATAAAGAGCCACCCAGAATCTGTTTTCTCCTCCACACTGTGGATGCCCATATCTGAAAGCATGCCTACTCTGTTCTGTGCAGACTTCAATCTGCTCTGGGACTCGCTCCCAGGAGGCAGATGGCTACTCACTGGTGGAAAGGGAGAGGCAGAGGCTCCAAGGCTGACACCAGTACCAGGCCCCGCTGACCTGTCACCAAGGACACGCCTTCCCACTCGGACCCTGCTTCTGCCATCTTCACTGAGATTAACTCATTCTTGCAAAGTGTCAACCACTCCCCTTCCTTCTCGACTGGTGGAGTCACAGAGCACAGGGCTCTACAGAAGAAGTGGCCTGTGGATAATGAGAAAAGCAATGGCTTTCTAAGGACTAGCAGGAAGTGAAAAGGGATTATCACATAGAGTAATATTTCTGTCCAGAGCTGGAGTACTTTTCTTCCTGGATGTAAAGTAGACATCTCACAAGAAGACATTAAAACAGGCCTTGTGATCCCAGGAAAACTGGCATCAAGAAGAAAAAAGCCACTGAGAGGGAACACCAATATTTTAAATTATTAGACACCAACATTTCTAATAATCTATGAGAAAAAGACTTAATTGGGACTTTATCTTGAAAAAGAGATGAAAACTTGTAAAAATATATTAATATTTAATAGAATTTCATTTATCATTGAAACATCATGATTAAAATTAGAACCAAAAAAGAATTAATTAGTTTGAGTGAATATAATGACTCCAATAAGTTTTATAATAGCATGATATGAGATTCTTTCCTTGATGCAATGCAATCATAAGAAGAATCCTTTCTGAAAAATTATCATATGCAAATCTGGCTCTTTCCATGTGCCTGTGGTATCATCAGGCATATCCACCTCATTAGTTGTTAATTGGTGGATGGTAACCTTGATTGGACGCTCACCTATAAACAGATCAGGAGGTGTTCCAAAGGGTTCCTCAATATCACTTTCCTCAATTTCATGAAAAACTTCAGGTTTTGCAACATTTGCAACTTTATTTTACAATCAAATTATATTGCATGTTTGGAAAAGTGTTTCTCAATTTGGGGTAGACATTAAAATTATGTGGAAAACTTTCCAAAATATGCCAATACCTGGGCCCTCAGCTTCAGAGATTTCATCTGCCTAAGTGGAGCCCTGGCATGAGTGTCTTAGGAGAACTCTCCAAGCAGTTCTAACATCAATCAGTGAGACCGACCAGCACAGCTGTTCATGTGATGTCGGGGTTGAACTGAGAGGAATGTTCGAAGTACTGTGATAACAGGTGGGTTCATTTGTGAATATTCCATGTTTGAATGATGTTTCCCACCTCCCCTTTGTATCCTGCTTATTTCAGGGCCTCTGATAGCAAATATCTGAATAAGATCCCATCGCCACCCCTATGCCGCACTCACCTTCCTGTATCAGGAGTCCCAGGTATATCGTTTCCATGTGTTTATCATCTACAGACACTTGGATCTCTGTATCCTCCACCAATATGCAGTTGAGCCAGTACTTGTGGTCAAAGAGGAGATGTTCCAGACACAGGGATACATAGCCTAAGAAGTCAAGCCAACAAGATTCCTGAACAAAATGATTTCTGACATAGCCAAGCACAGAAGAGAGTGAGAAAGTTCCCTCCTGAGCTTGATTCTCAGACCACGAGCCCCAAGCTGTCATTTAACTGGAATTAAAACAGCATAAGAGAAAAAGCTACACATTTTCTAGAATTAATTGAGTCTTCTCAACATCTGTTGGGAAATACAGGTCATTTCTAAATGTTACTTATTATCTCAACATATTATGGGTTTCCATAAATGCATAATGAGATGACCAAAACCAACTGCCTTTTTCTAAGATATCCATGGAGGTCTCCAAGTTTACAATGTTGGCTTTGGGTATTCCTACTGCCTCAAAGTTCTCCTGACCTGAAGTTCAAACTACTGTGCCCTGATGATGCAGTGGCTATGGAGTGTCTACATGGTTCCCCCTCAGTGAATTTTAGGAGCCAGGATTTGCTTCCACCCACAAGCTCTGACCCTGCTCCACCTCCAATGCCCAGAAGATCTCTCTGGTAAAAACAGACTAAAAACTATGTAAATTGTAAAACTCTAATAATTATACATAGTATTTTAAACATGGCCATAAATGTGAATTACTCCTATTCATTCTCTTGAGGCTTCTTTTTTCTGAGATGCAAAAGTCTGCCTGTTTCCACCCTGACTGTCCATTGTGCTGATCGAGGCCTTATGTATCTTCTGTCATTGCATCCCATCCCTTTTCTGTGTGCAGATTTTGAACTTTAATGTGCACACAAATACTTGGGGATCTTATTAAACTGCAGATGCCTAGTGAAGGTCTGAGACAGTGTGGAGCTTCTCCTTTCTTTAACAGGTCCTATGTGCTGCCAGTGCTGCTGGTCCATGGAGCACAGTTTGAATAGTGAGGATGCCTGATGGTCCAGAAGGAGATGTGTAGTGTGGAGAGTAGATCTCCAGACCGTAAAAGGAGAAGTTATACCTTCCAGTCATGAGTCATGTTGACCCTCCACCCCTGCACAACATCTGTCCCTGTATATGTGGGCATGGAGCCCAGCATTTTCTGGGAGATATAAAACATACATCAAATTAGGTGGCCTCTTGCTTTGTTTAGCTTCATTTTGCAACCATAACTTCCCCATTATAAGTTATTCTCCCTGGAGAATGCAGGCGAAGTTACCACCACAATGGAAGTGATGCTGCATTCCAATATCCTTGTTTACATTCTAGAAAACCCTGCAGCTTGAGGCTGCTATAAGCAGATAATTTCCCTATCTCTTTCTTTAACTCTTTTCCAATACATGCAATAAAACATCTGGAACTTTACTATTTACTGTGTTGAGCAGCTACTTTGATCTTACTCAAGATTAGTTCCCTAGAGTTTAAAACACACACATATTAGCACCAGCTTCACATCTATTTCAGTACTTTGAACTTAGTAGATGACCAATAGCTGTTTTCTAATTGATTGGTTATCTAATAAAAAAAGGATCTCCCTGGATACAAAAAAGCACACTTCTTTATATGGCATTTTAGAATACTACTTCATATTTGCTTTAGATTTAGTTTGAGGCAGTCTGTGATATTTCAAAAGTTAACCATCCCTTTTAAGGCTCTATTTTTCTTAATTACCAAAGCCAGCCCAATTCCTTAATGTCAAGCCCTACAAATTGGCTGAACTGTGGAGGAGGTCATCCTCCACCTGATTGCTTTGTATCATACCTAAATTAAGGTAGGTGGAGAACTTCCAGATTTCCTCCATGGTCTTGAAGGTGATGAGAAACTGGGCCCTCTGAGACTGGATGCTGACCAACCTTGCTGAGAGGTCCTATGTAAAGAAAACAATGAGTCAGCCTGGAATGACAGAAGTGTCCCATTAGCAAGCTCATACATAGATCAAATGTTCTGTATAAACTTCTTGATTATGGCATTGATTTTTGCATCACCAAAAAAAAAATGGAAACAGCTTAAATATTTATCAAAAGGAGCTTGGTTAAAAGGGAGTACAGTTTATCCACAAAGTGAAATATTGTATTATGCCACCACAGAAAAGAAGAAAGAAGCTCATTGTGTACTGATACAGGCTCCAGATATAACACTGCTACACAGTAGCAGCAGCAAAAAGAAGCCTGGGAATAGAGCTATGTGCAGAGAATGCTACTTTTGTGTTAAAAAAAAAAAAAAAGTGTATGTGCGATGATTCATAGAAGGCATCTTAAAAGCAAATTTGATTGTGAGTCTATGTCTAATGATTATTTTTTATTAACATAAAGCTGAAAATCAAAAAATCAAAACACACAAAAATAAAAATCATCCCTAGTCCCTGCTCCTAAAGATCATTAATGTTAACACCTTCATGTAATAATGTTGAATCTTTTTTCCTACACAAATTCCATATAACTATGTCACATACATAGAATCACATTCCATAAATTATTTTTACAATCTTCTTTTGCTGCTAAGCAATATTTCACAAAGCATCTTTCAAATATCATGTAGTTTATAGCATTCTTAATGGTTACATATGCTATTGTTGCATTAACATAATGAATTATTATTTCCTTGTGGTTTCATGTTTGGATTGTTTTACATTTTATATATATTTTTTTTTTATTATTACACTTTAGGTTCTGGGGTACACGTGCAGAACATGCAGGATTGAATAGGTACATACATGGCAATGTGGTTTGCTTCCTCCATCCGTGTCACCTGAATCTGGCATTTCCTCCCATGTTATCCCTCCCCAACTCCCTACCCCCCACTGTCCCTTCCCTAGTCCCCACCAACAGACCCCAGTGTGTGATGCTCCCCATGTGTTCTCACTGTTCAGCATCTGCCTATGAGTGAGAACACGCAGGTTTTGATTTTCTGTTCTTGTGTCAGTTTGCTGAGAATGATGGTTTCCAGATTCTTCCATGTCCCTACAAAGGTAACGAACTCACTGTTTTTTATGGTTGCATAGTATTTCATGGTGTATATGTGTCACATTTTCCTTATCCAGTCTATCATTGATGGGCATTTGGGTTGGTTCCCGGTCTTTGTTATTGTAAACAGTGCCACAATTAACATATGTGTGCATGTGTCTTTATAATAGAACGATTTATAATCCTTTGGATATATACCCAGTAATGGGATTGCTGGGTCAAATGGAATTTCTATTTCTAGGTCCTTGAGGGATCACCACACTGTCTTCCACAATGGTTGAACTAGTTTACACTCCCACCAACAGTGTAAAAGTGTTCCTATTTCTCCACATCCTCTCCAGTATCTGCTGTCTCCTGATTTTTTAATGATTGGCATTCTAACTGGCATGAGATGGTGTCTCATGTGGTTTTGATTTGCATTTCTCTAATGACTAGTGATGATGAGCATTTTTTCATATGTTTGTTGGCCTCATACACGTCTTCTTTTGAAAAGTGTCTGTTCATATCCTTCACCCACTTATGAATGGGTTTTTTGTTCTTTTCTTGTAAATCTGTTTTAGTTCTTTGTACATTCTGGATATTAGCCCATTGTCAGATGGGTAGGCTGCAAAAAAATTTTCCCATCCTGTTGGTTGCCAATTCACTCTAGTGATTGTTTCTTTTGCTGTGCAGAAGCTCTGGAGTTTAATTAGATCCCATTTGTCTGTTTTGGCTTTTGTTGCCAATGCTTTTGGTGTTTTAGTCATGAAATCCTTGCCTATGCCTATGTCCTGAATGGTTTTGCCTAGGTTTTCTGGTAGCATTTTTATAGTGTTAGGTCTTATGTTTAAGTCTTTAATCCATCTAAAGTTAATTTTAGTGTAAGGTGTCAGGAAGGGGTCCAGGTTCTGTTTTCTGCACATGGCTAGCCAGTTTTCCCAACACGATTTATTAAACAGGGAATCCTTTCCCCATTGCTTGTTTTTGTCAGGTTTGTCAAAAATCAGATGGCTGTAGATGTGTGGTGTTGCCTCCGAGACCTCTGTTCTGTTCCATTGGTCTATATCTCTGTTTTGGTACCAGTACTGTGCTGTTTTGATTACTGTAGCCTTGTAGTACAGTTTGAAGTCAGGTAGCATGATGCCTCCAGCTTTGTTCTTTTTACTTAGAATTGATTTGGCTATGCGGGCTCTCTTTGGGTTCCATATGAAGTTTAAGGTGGTTTTTTCCAGTTCTGTGAAGAGGATCATAGGCAGCTTGATGGGGATAGCATTGAATCTGTAAATTACGTTGGGTAGTATGGCCATTTTCACAAAATTGATTCTTCCTAACCATGAGCATGGAATGTTTTTCCATCTGTTTGTGTCCTTTCTTATTTCCTTGAGCAGTGGTTTATAGTTCTCCTTGAACAGGTCCTTTACATCCTTTGTTAGTTGTATTCCTAGGTATTTTATTCTCTTTGCAGCAATTGTGAATGGCAGTTCGTTCCTTGATTTGGCTCTCTTTAAGTCTGTTATTGGTGTACAGGAATGCTTGTGATTTTTGCACATTGATTTTGTATCCTGACACTTTGCTGAAGTTGCTTCTCAGTTTCGGGAGATTTTGGGCTGAGACTATGGGGTCTTGTAAATATACAATCATGTCGTCTGCAAATAGAGACAATTTGACTTCCTCCTTTCCTAATTGAATACCGTTTATTTCTTTTTCTTGCCTGATTGCTCAGCTAGAACTTCCAATACTATATTGAACAGGAGTGGTGAGAGAGGGCATCCTTGTCTAGTGCCAGATTTCAAAGGGAATGCTTCCAGTTTTTGCCCATTCAGTATGATATTGGCAGTGGGTTTGTCGTAAACAGCTTTTATTATTTTATGATATGTTCTGTCGATACCTAGTTTATTGAGAGTTTTTAGCATGAAGGACTGTTGAATTTTGTCAAAGGCCTTCTCTGCATCTATTGAGATAATCATGTGGTTTT
>PVKP010052530.1:0-12391 GCA_004027715.1 Plecturocebus donacophilus | reverse complement strand
CAATGAGAACACATGAACACAGGGAGGGGAGCACTATACGCTGAGGTCTGTTGGGGGAAAATAGGGGAGGGACAGTGGGGGGGGAGGGACAGTCGGGGGTGGGGAGTTGTGGGGAGATAGCATGGGGAGAAATGCCAGATATAGGTGAAGGGGAGGAAGGCAACAAATTACACTGCCACGTGTGTACCTATGCAACAATATTGTATGTTCTTCACATGTACCCCAAAACCTAAAATGCAATAAAAAAAAAAAAAGTTATGTTGAAGTCGTTGCCGGCAGAACCTGTGCATAGGACCTTATTTGAAGATAAGGACTCTACAGAGATAATCAAGCTAAAAGGCGGTTTCTAAGGCAGTGCTGATCCAGTGTGACTGCTGTCTTACCAAGAGGGAAATCTGGACACAGGAACAGAAAGAAGACAATGTAAAGATGCAGGGCGAAGACACTGTCTAGCAGCTGAGGAATGCCAAGGCTCGCTGGCCGATGTGGGAAGCCTGAAGCGGCAAGACAATATTCTCCCCCAGGGGCTCAGAGAGGCATGGCCCTGCCAACACCTTAATGTTGGACTTCCAGCCTCCAGAACTGTAAGATGATAAATTTCTGTTTTAAGCCACCTGGTTTGTGCTTTGACAGGACAGCCCAGGGAATGAAATCCACCATGCACATGGGATGGGTACCTGTATCCACGAGTCACTGAGGCCTCCAGGATGGACAGGAGTATCCGGCCTGCATGTGGAATGGGTGTCTGTGCTCACGAGTCACTGAGCCCTCCAGGAAGGACAGGAAAGGTGGCGTCCTATCCAGCCTGCACGTGGGTTGGGTACCTGTGCCTGTGAGTCACTGAGGCCTCCAGGATGGACAGGAAAGGTGGTGTCATATCCAGCCTGCATGTCAGAAACCTGAAAATGAGAAGGAATCTCTATGCCAGAATCCGTGATTTCTCTGTTTCTCTTGGCGGCCTCCCAGGAATGGAGGGTCTGCCCCAGCTCCACGGCATCACAAAACTAAGACTGACTTTGGCTAAAAACACTCAATTTGCCGATCCAGAGTTTATCCTTTAATTGTGGTGTGCATGACAAGGAGGAAATTATTATTTAATCGTATTGGCCAAGTACTTAACCATAGTTAGTAATTATTCATTTTACTGCTGATCATTGAGTGTTGTTGCTGTCCATCAGTTTCATCATTGAATGTGATAATGCGATTCAACAGGCATCTAGAGTTCCCACTGCACAGAGGCAGAGGGGAAGGGTGGCCAGACAGGGAAGGTGACCGCCAAGATAGAAACACAGATGGGAAGCCTGGGGGATTCAGCACACGGGGCTGGTTGGAGCGAGCAGGACACTGAATGGGAGAAGAGGGGACTTGAGTTGTGCTCAAGGCAGCAGGTGTAGGATGCCAGGAGCTGGGAGAAGCATTGACAGAGTCCGCCCCACTCTGAGTGACGTCGGGAGACCTCAGAGAGCATCTGCTGTCGCAGGGTGGGGTGGGGGCTGTGGCTGTGGCAGGTGCATAGGACCAGCCCGTCGTCAAGCCCTTTGCCATTCTCCCCATGGATATGTACCAAGGAGCATCCTGGTTAACGTGTGTTTCCCTGGAGGTGTGCCGGCGTCTTTTTTCCTACTCTGACATTTTGGGGTTGCTATGTCTCCCTCCTCCCAATTGCTATTCCCTCCCCAGCCTTGGGAATCCAGAATTTTCTATTTTTTTCCCTTTTTTTCCTTCTAAGAAAGTCTGCCTTTCAAGCAAGATTCTGAAAATCTCTTAGATTAATCTGTTAATGATTCTCCTCAGGGGAAGAGAAGATCTCATTTAAAGTGAGTCAAAGTCATGGCTCTCTGAGGACAGACTGTGGCAGCCTGGAAGGGGAGGAGCCCCATTTCATGGGAAGAGGGTTTCCTCCACCTGCAGAGCCACGTGGCCCCCCACGCTGGACACAGGCTGGGAGAAGAAATGCTCCCCCAAGGTACGCTCAGCTCCTGGGAAATTCTGCCTTCTCCACTTTATTCTCACAATTTAGCCTAAAGTAGGTAACTCCCAGAACAAAGGTCTTTGGCACAGAACGATAGAAACAGTCTGGGAAGCGGAACTCGGTGTGAGTCCAGGGCCGCGCCCACCCTGTGTGCTCGCTGTGTGAACCTCCATCTCTAGTTCAAAACACGTGAATTGATTAGGAATCCAGAAGTTTACTCTTCTCTGCTTGGCTAACCATGCTCACACGACCTGACCACGAGGCCCCCAGAGCTTCCTGCAGGGGTCGCTGGGCCTCACGCTGTTGCTGGGGCCGGGCTGGGCTCTAGGGAGACACACACTCCAGGTCCTGCGCCAGGTGGTCTGCACAGGGTCCGGGCTGGCTGCTCTGTTGGCTGCTAGGCCATACGCAGCCGGGTGTTCCGTGATTCTGTCACAGGGCAGAAAGCATGGAAGTGACGTGGCGTGGGGGAAATAATAAGCAACTGATAAAATTGGAGAAGCTGGTCGATGAGATGATTCTCCCTGGTGATGTGTGTGAAGCGCAGGAAATCCAGCCGTCCTTTTGTGCCGTACGGGAGCTGCTCTCACAGTGGACGAAATCTTTCCACACCTGACAATTAACTTACAGAAGATTAGTCGCCTCTCAGCTATCCAGAGGGCAGGTGACGCCGCCGGAGAATTACCCGGGGTCCCCTCCTCCTCCCGCGGGTGCCTGCCTTCATGCCACCTTCAACATGAGAGCTAATCCCTCCTTCCTGCTCGTGTGCTGCAAGAGTGCTTCGTTAATGCACCACGAATTTTCTATCGTCAGCCCTCCCGTCTCCCACCCAGGGTGGCTGTGTTGATGACAGAGGCTGGGAGAAGTTCGGGAAACTGCCAAGCTTTACACAGGCCACAGGTTGTCCCCTGAGAACTGACCCCAAATTCTCATCTTCAGGTTAACACAGACACTTCTCCTGGCTGCTTACTCTGCACTAAAGACAGGAAAATGAAATTCAAACCCTGTAATCCGGGTACTTATGAAGCATTTGCTTTGGAACACATCGATAATCTCTGTGTTCTAAAGTTTGCATTTTCAGATTATCTGTCTATTTTGGCCACCCATTCTCGTCTTTCTGGAGACAGAATCCAGCACTGGCTGTTTGCTTAGCTGCCACATTTTCCTCTTGGTTGAAGGAAAATGTTTCCGGCATGCGTGGAGAGCCACAGAGGATGCCATATGTGCTAAGGAGCATGATGCCTGTCAGTGTGGGGATGAGCCGAAGTTTTGGTCACCTGTGAATAGATCCTTCACAGAGGACAAAGTCACTGAGGAATTGATTCAGCCTGATGGCTCAAAGGGCTTAGCCCACCTTCCACAGCCCCTGAGCAGCTCAGGAATGACATACGTGCAGGAATACAGGGTGTGGGCCCCTCCAGCCTTGGAAGGCCTCTTATAGAGGCCATAGTTCAACTGCTGAAGCCAAAATCAACAGGAACTGAAAACCTGTCTTGCACCCTGTACATCTGCGTGTGGTGGTTCTGCTGCCTGTGATCTAGGCCACACTGAGGTCAGCGGCTGTTGTCAGCCTGAGCGCATGACTGTCCTTGTCCTCAGGCTGTGGGTCGGGGTTAACCAAATCATTAGGCACTTGATGGCTTGGGTCCAGCTGGTTTGCTGTGAGTTGAAGTCTGCACGCCTCTCATTTGGCTCTTCCGTGGGGACCCTGGTTAGATGGACCCTGATGCTGCGCACACCTCGTCACAGAGGATGAGATGAGCCTTCCCGTGTGCTTTCCATAGTATCCAACAATTCAACCAGGTCTACCTTCAATAAGAAATCTGATTTTAGCTAGTACAGAAGGTAATTGAAAAGCCAGGGTGTGGGAAGGCAGGGTGGCTTCTCAGGTCAACAACATGGTTCTACTCAGGTGTATTTCCCGAGCGATAAGCTTCCTGAACCATCTCAGCCCTGGTGTCTTCCCATCCAGTGACTGAAAATCAGTGCAGATCATCTTACCCCAACGAGGCCTCTCATTGATGAGCAGGAGCCTCACAGTGGGGTGGGAGGGTTCTCCGTGGACTTTCCACATGGTTGCTTCATGGATGGGACTTTCACGGGCACTGGTGACGCTGAGGAGCCTTCACGGAGAATTGGTTGCACATGAATGTTGAAGTAGGGCAGATGACGCTGTTCTTGATGAAATTTTCAAACCATTGAGAACAGCATTAGAAAATGCTGGAAAACGGCAAAAGCCCATAGCCCGGAATAAGAGAAGGAAAAATGTCATCAAAGGCCCATCTTGGGCCTTGCAGGAGCCTCAGAAGAGCAGGCGAGGGCACCAGGAAGAGGGGCGCCGGGAAGCTGGCCGCGAGCTGGAGTGTGGGGCCTGCTGCCTGGTGACGAGGGATGCCAGTCAGACCTTGCCTGGACGGAGGGGCAAGCCAGAGGGCAGCGCCCAGAGCACCAGGGGAAGGACTTTCACGGGGACCGCAGCCCAAACACGGATGCGCAGCTCGGCATCCCGACGTGGGGACAAGGACCAGTGGTAACTCTAAGGCAGGAAGAGAGGTGCCAGAAGAACGTGGCATGCGGGGCCTGTGGTGTAAAAGGAAGGGGAAAGCTCTGGGAAACACCAGGAGATTTGCACTTACAATGACATCTGAGATGTTAGGGACGAAACCACAGCCACACACATGCTGTGAATGACGAGAGGAGATGCTTCCATGTGCTTGTTCTAATACCAGTGAGCAAATGAAAATCCTGCCAGACGAGTTACTGGTCTTTTCCAGGCCCCATGAGTAGCTGGGGTGGTCAGTACACATGAGTCCTCCATATCGAGACTGGCGGTGTGAGCGTGTTCCTGAGGGACAGGCATTTACCGCCTCCTGATAAGACTCCAGCTACGTGTCCAGCCCGGCCTCAGCCGGACTTCACTCTGTATCTGAGGTCGGGGGGTTGTGGGGACAGGTGGGAGTGGGAGAGGAGCTGAGGCTGGCAAGGGCGGGGCACAGCTCCAGGATTACAAGCCCCTGACAACTGGTCCTCAGCCAAAGGGACAATGCAGGCCTAGTAGATGTCATAATTATGGAACTCCAGTTCTTGCGCAGTGAGCCTGGCAGTGAGCTCTCGGGAGAGACCTGGGGGCTGACATGCAGGACCGACCCTGGTGCCGCTCAGCCTCCTTGCTGGGCCTTGTCTCCTCACGCAGAGAAGAACTGCATGTCTCAGCTACGCCAGGCTGGGCCGGTGCTGGAAAGATGTGGACAGGTGTGGCTCCCGCGTGGACAGGCTGGGGACCTGGAGGGCGGGGGTGCCCACAGCACCTTGCTTACCGCCTTGATGATCCGGGGAGCATCTGCTGACATGGGGCAGCCATGAGACCAAGGCCTCCAGAGCTTGAGCCAGTGTGGGAAGCACAGCTCCGACGGCCTTCTCGACTCTGAGGTTCTGACCTTGAGGTCACAGCAACATAACCAAAACTTCCCTGACCAAAACAAAATACCTGTGTCGTTCTCCTTTTGGGGAAGACATGTTTGCTATGAGTTTGCCCACCTGGGGACCAGCTTGAGGCTGGAGACCTCCCAGAGTGTGATGCTTCACAAAAATCTGCAAAGAATGTCCCTGCGGCCTCCTGTGGAAATGATACTAAGGTCATGACTGCCTGCACTCATTTGATGCAGAAATCCTCACATTTCCTCCTGGCCTCCACCGTACCACGCGTGTACCCAGGACCTTGCATCTGGCAGAAGGCAGGGACATTTCACAACGAGGCAGCAGCACGTGGCACGTGCCTTGGTTCCGGGACGAGAGGGTCCATGGCGCAGGCTGCCTGTTGCATTCTCTCCCACAGCACGAGCCGCATGGGCAGAACATTCCTGGGCATGGCACTTCCCAGCCCACCGGCCTTGGCACTCTCTGGGCCCACACGGCAATGGCGGGAGAGAGGACATGGGAAGATGAATACAGTGAAGTACATTCTTGCTCAGGAAAACGGAGCTCACACCTAAGAAAGAAAGCCGAGGGTGCCAGCTCTCTGCAGGCTTCCAAATACTGGAGCATGAAGCCAAGTCCCCACACAGCCAGCCTGACTGCCAGTGGCTTCCCAGGGAGAGGAGGCTTCCTGCTGCCTGGACTCAGAGGCGCTCATTACCTGGACCCAAAGGCACTCAGGTGGAGCTGGGGGCAAGGACGGGGTTGTCCAGCCCCGATGCTGGCCTTAGCCGTGCGCCTTTCTCTAGCCTCTGAGGCTGGACCCAGTGCAGCTCAGTTCTGCAGGTGCGAATACGTCCTTGCTTTTCTTTGGGCGAGGCTATGGTGTTTCCGGGGTGTGGATCCTAGAGGACGCCTGGGCTTGGCTCTGCCTTCTCTCTCTGGCTCTGGACAGGCTGTGCCATGTCCCAAGTGCAACGTGAAGATGGGATGCCTGGAGTCCTGGGACCCATGGGGTGATGCACAGGCTCATCTTCAGTGAGCGCTCAAGAATGTCCTGCATCTGTGCTTCTGGCACTCTGAGAGCCCAGAGCCCAGCAAGCCTGCCTGGTGTCACAGCCCAGCACACGCCCCACTTTCCAGCAGCCAGCATCGGGCTGTCTGTAGGCACCAGGGCAGCCTGATTCTGCAGGGATGGCTGATACCATCGCAGGTGTGTGGAGTCTCATGGGGGCAGAAGCCATTTGAGTCCTGAAGCAGCTTCCAGCTTGTCTGGAAAGTGGGCGCGTGCTGGGCTGTGCACCAAGGAAGCTTGCCAGGTGGTCCCCAGCAGCTCCTCTCACATCCTGGAGTCTGGTGATACCCACACTTGGCGGGCCCTCCTCTGGGGTCCCTGTCATCTGTCCTAAAGAGCAGCTTCTACGGGGAGCCCTGAGACACAGCGTGGGGGCCTTGGTGGGACTGGGGGCAAGGCTTAGATCAGCCCTTTTCTTCCTGAGTGAGCTCAGGGCTTGAAGCGCGTCGTCACTGCCCAGGAGCACACGCTCTGGAGGGGCCCAGGCAGCCGTGGGCACCTGCCCTGTTCTGGACCCACGGCCCTCACCCTGCACCCACTCCGAGGCCTCTGGCAGAGGGAAGGTCACCGTGGGCAGGGTCAGCGCAGCTCCCACCCTGTGCTCTTTTGGTTCGGTGTCACAAACACTCCGCGTGCAACCAACGCCGAGTCCTGAAAGCTTTTTTTTTTTTTTTTTAATTTCTCTCATTTCTGTTGAAACGTGACATTCAAATTCGAGATGGGAGCAGAGATCAACAAACCCTGTCAGCGTTGTCAACCCAGGTGTCACAGAGCCGTCTTCCTAAATTGCTGCTAATCTGCCAAAGGCCTCTCTCTCTGCACCCTCCATCGTGCTGTTTGCTCACACACTGTTAACACTTTAGACTGCGCCCTCCGAGGTGTCACTGTGTGCCACTTAGTGAGTAAGGAGAGCCGTGCGAGCAGCCTCCAGCACGCGGATCTGGGGAGCCGGAGAAAGCTGATTAGCTATTCAGGGGGAATAATCTTATTGAGAGTAGTAAGAGCTGCATGAAGAACGCGCCTCCCTTCCCAGGAACAATCTCCTCATTATGTTGTCAAGCTTGCTGTTGAGTTCCCCCCTGTGCCATTAAGAAACCGTTTTCCACGTTAAGAAAGAGATTTCCAGATTGTGATGCTGTTTGCTGATTTTTTTTTTATTGTTTAAAGAATCTGTATGCATCAAACCAAACATTAGATGACTCCTGTGCAGCTTAATTATTTGCAACGAGGCACTCCGGCCTGGGTGGCTTGGGTGAGGAGGAAGGGGTGCGAGGGGCGCCGGTGGCCAGGCGGGAGCAGGCGGGAAGATTAGAATTCCACATCAGCGCGGCACTTTCACCTCGGTGCGAAATGCAGTTGCAGATCGATAAGGCTTGACGGGTGCGGAGCGGGCGGAGAGGAGGGGCAGCTGCAGCTTCTGAGTGCAGCAAGCATCTCCGCCCCGTCGGTGCTCTCCGTGGAGAGGGTACCAGAGGTTTGAGCTGCGCACACACCTGCCCTCCTGGACCCCTCTCCTGGCTCAGAGGGAAGAATCTCCGTAACAGGAAATGGGTCCTGCACGAGAGGGGCTCCCAGGGGTGTGAGCGGCCCCAGAGGCTCGCCCTGCTCCCAGGCCCACCTCTGGTGGGAGGCGAGGGCGGCCGGGCGGGCATTGTTCTTCGCCGGCGGGCACCGTGTCTTCCAGCCGTTGCCCACCAGCTAATTTAAATGATGAACAGCGAGGAGCTTTTTCTTCATCTCTGCACGAGCCAGGGCACAAGGCGTGGGTGTCACCAGATTTCACAGTAACGATTCCCATCAACGCGAGCAACGCTGACGCGGAGGCCTGTGCCCCACGCTGCGCGCACAGCGGTCGGGAGTGGACGCGCCCGCCAGGGCCGCACGCGCTCCTCCCGGTGACTCCGTCGGCGTTTCCGTCACCACCGTGGGACTTAGGCTGATTGTGCCAAATCCCCGTAGTTAGGCAATTTGGAATGGAGGTGTTTGGGAGCGCTGTCGGGAAACCTCAGGTGCGTTTTACAGAAGTGGAAATTATTGAAGGGGCTTCTTTCTTAGGTAGCAACCTGCATGATAAGGTGACTCCATTTTATCCAAAAATGAAAGTAACTTTCAAGACTTAGACTCCATTTGCTGGTAGCTTCTGCTTTTTGGAAGGTTCCACCAAACACCCAGCAGCTCCGAAACATGCCGTCAGCGGGCCGCCCTTCGCGGCCCTTCCTGGGAAGGTCGCTTCACCAGCCTTGGTGTGACTGGGAGGGCCCCAGCCTCCAGCAGTGCGACCCTCATGCTCCCTCCGCCGGCTTCTACATCACTGCACTGTGGACACTGCTGGGTGCCCGGCACACGGAGGCGAGGAGGCAAGTGCATCCCTTCCTGGTGAAGAGCTTTGCCGTGAGGGAGCCAGTGTGCCTGCGTGTGTTTGCAGGGGTGTCGGCGCATCCTGGGGAAGGGAGGCCGCCTGGGAGACAGGGATGGAATGTTCCAGTTGTGGAGGCCAAGTGAGCTGCTTCGTAGGACACGGGAGAAGGTGTATGTGGCCCAGTGCCTCATCTGCACTTCTAAAGGCTGCAGGAAGCCCCAAAACAGAGCCTTGGTCAGTTTTCATTGGCTTAGTGGGGACCTGGTGCTGGAGAGGGAAGCCTGGATGAGGGGCCTGGTGACCCCCACTCTGGCCCAGGCCACAGGGATGGAGCTCCTGGTACTGCCCAGGGAAGGAAGGGGGTGGACTTTGGAGTGGGATGGCCCCAACGTGGTGCCGGGCTGTACATCCAGAATCAGGACCCAGGCAGCGTCTCCCGTCTCTGCCCAGAGCAAAGCGCGGAGCCTTCAGCGGGGGTGCAGCGGAGGACAGCACCCTCGACGTGATGGGATGCGAGACTGGCCAACAGTGACCTCCTCGGTGTGACCCTACGAGAACTCACTGCACCAGCATTAGGGCCAGACCCTGCAGCAGGCATCAGGGAAACAAGTACCAGTAAAGCTTTGTGTGTTCAGGAAGTTAGAAGTAGAGCTTCCTAGGCAGGTGGAGGCAGAACTGAGCTACCTGGAGCAAGTGTCTACTCTCTGAACCTGGGATCCCGATGACAAAGAATAACCTGCATGTATTGAGGGTTGTTGGGAGGCTTAGGAGAAAGTGCCTGCACATAGTAGGGACAAATAATTGTGCCTTTTCTTTAATCATTGTGCATTCTTCTTTCAGTGTGCTCACAGTCTGAAAGCACTGCCTAAATGCTGGTTTCCATTTTACTTCTTCCCTCTCTCTCTCTCTTTTTTTTTTTAAAGATAGGGTCTTGCTGTGTCACCCTGGCCGGAATGCACTGGCACAGTGGCAGCTCACTGATACATCAAACTTCTGGGCAATCCTCCCATCTCAGCCTGCCGAAGTGCCGGGATTTTAGGCATAACCACCGCACCCAGCCAGTTTTGCTTTGTTTTGAATGACAGTACATTCATAAAACAAAAAAGGTGCAGGGGAACCTCCTGGAAGTGTGTCTTCTAATGTGTCCATTTGTGAAGCTGAGCCCTTTCTCTGTTTTAACTGGGGGTTGGGACAGAAAGCCAGGCAGGGGGCTTACTGCACATTGAAACCTGAACCTGGGAAGGGGAGGACACTCCCCCAGCAACATCCCATTGTCTGATTGTGTGAACCAGCCACATGCTACCTGAAGAGTCTCCGGCTGATGGATTTCTTTCAATGTTGGGCATTTACCCAGTGCTGCGATGGGTATCATAGCACATGCACATCTTGCCCTTGAATCCGTATATGCAAAATATAAATTTCCTGAAGTGCAATTTTGGGTAAAAAAGAATGTGCATTAATGATAGGTGATTGACAAATGCCTCTCTGTAGATTCTGTTCTGGCACATGCTCCATCAGACCTTGTGAGAAAGTCCACCCCCTACCCACTGCCTCGTCACCAACGCAGTGGCCAGCCGGCTTTCTGATCTCTGCCCACCCGAGGGGCAAGTCAGTGGAATCTTGTTGTAGTCTTAATCTGAGTTTCTTTTTCTATGAGTAAAGTTAAGAGTTTTATGTGGAAGAGACATTTGTATTTTCTCTTCTATAAACTGTCTGCTTGTATTTCTTGGCAATGTATTCTGTTACATGGCTGGCCTTTTGTTGTTGATTTATGAAAGTTCTTTATCTACTAGACAAATTAGCACTTTATACTATGAGTTCAAATATATATATATATGTATATATATATATTTTAAAAATATTTTATTGCACTTTAGGTTCTGGGGTACATGTGCTGAACATGCAGTACTGTTGCATAGGTACATACATGGCAATGTGGTTTGCTGCCTCCATCCCTATCACCTGTATCTGGCATTTCTCCCCATGTTATCCCTCCCCAACTCCCTGCTCCCCACTGTCCCTGCCCTAGTCCTCCCCCAACAGACCCCAGTGTGTGATGCTCCCCTCCCTGTGTCCATGTGTTCTCATTGTTCAACACCCACCTATGAGTGAGAACATGCGGTGTTTGATTTTCTGTTCTTGTGTCAGTTTGCTGAGAATGATGGTTTCCAGATTCATCCCTACAAAGGACATGAACTCATTGTTTTTTATGGCTGCATAGTATTCCATGGTGTATATGTGCCACACTTTCCCTGCCCAGTCTGTCATCGATGGGCATTTGGGTTGGTTCCAGGTCTTTGCTATTGTAAACTGTGCCGCAATGAACATACATGTGCATGTGTCTTTATAATAGAATGATTTATAATCCTTTGGGTATATACTCAGTAATGGGATTGCTGGGTCAAATAGAATTTCTATTTCTAGGTCCTTGAGGAATCCCCTCACTGTCTTCCACAATGGTTGAACTAATTTACACTCCCACCAACGACTGTAAAAGTGTTTCTGTTTCTCCACATCCTCTCCAGCATCTGTTGTCTCCCGATTTTTTAATGATCGCCATTCTAACTGGCGTGAGATGGTATCTCAATGTGGTTTTGATTTGCATTTCTCTAATGACCAGCGATGATGAGCATTTTTTCATATGTTTGTTGGCCTCATATATGTCTTCTTTTGAAAAGTGTCTGTTGATATCCTTCGCCCACTTTTGAATGGGTTTTTTTCTTGTAAATCTGTTTTAGTTCTTTGTAGTTTCTAGATATTAGCCCTTTGTCAGATAGGTAGATTGCAAACATTTTTTCCCATTCTGTTAGTTGCCAGTTCACTCTAATGATTGTTTCTTTTTCTGTGCAGAAGCTGTGGAGTTTAATTAGGTCCAATTTGTCTATTTTGGCTTTTGTTGCCAATGCTTTTGGTGTTTTAGTCATGAAGTCCTTGCCTATACCTATGTTCTGAATGGTTTTGCCTAGGTTTTCTTCTAGAGTTTTTATGGTGTTAGGTCTTATGTTTAAGTCTTTAATCCATCTGGAGTTAATTTTAGTGTAAGATGTCAGGAAGGGGTCCTGTTTCTGCTTTCTGCACATAGGTAGCCAGTTTTGCCACACCATTTATTAAACAGGGAATCCTTTCCCCATTGCTTGTTTTTGTCAGGTTTGTCAAAGATCAGATGGTTGTAGATGTGTGTCATTGCCTCCGAGGCCTCTGTTTTGTTCTATCGGTCTATATCTCTGTTTGGGTATCAGTACCATGCTGTTTTGATTATTGTAGCCTTGTGGTATGGTTTGAAGTTAGGTAGTGTGATGCCTCCAGCTTTGTTCTTTTTGCTTAGAATTGTCTTGGCTATGTGGGCCCTCTTTTGGTTCCATATGAAGTTTAAGGTGGTTTTTTCCAGTTCTGTGAAGAGGGTCATGAGTAGCTTGATGGAGATAGTGCTGAATCTATAAATTACTTTGGGCAGTATGGCCATTTTCACAATATTGCTTCTTCCTAACCATGAGCATGGTATGTTTTTCCATCTGTTTGTGTCCTCTCTTACTTCCTTGAGCAGTGGTTTGTAGTTCTCATTGAAGAGGTC
>PVKP010052529.1:0-12399 GCA_004027715.1 Plecturocebus donacophilus | reverse complement strand
AAAATATACATAAGAAAAAAAAGACACAGCTCCTGCCATCAAGAAATTCTAGGTTAGCATAAAACACACACAGTGAGGCAATAATGGTAAAGAAGAGATGGGTAACACATGACCTGACTGGGGCAGGAACAAGAAGAAAATGTTCATTCTGCCTGAGGGAGCTGAGGAAATCCTCACAGACTGGGATTTTTTATTTATTTTTATTTTTATTTTTTTGAGCCAGAGTTTCACTCTTGTTGCCCAGGCTGGAGTGCAATGGTGCGATCTTGGCTCACTGCAACCTCTGTCTCCCAGGTTCAAGTGATTCTCCTGCCTCAGCCTCCTGAAGTAGCTGGGATTGCAGGTGCCTGCCACCATGCCCAGATAACTTATTTGTATTTTTAGTTAAGACAGGGGTTCACCATGTTGGTCAGGCTGGTCTTGAACTCCTGACCTCAGGTGATCCACCTGCCTCAGCCTCCCTAAGTGCGGGGATTACAGGCTTAAGCTACCACGCCCGGCCAACAGACTGGGATCTTAAGGGAAAGGAAAGGGAATGTTGGATTAAAATAGATCCAGCACCTGGGGAAATGCTGATACATTACTAATCAATCTCTTTTTGAAAAGACAGATATTTAGAAATAGTAAGAATGGTAACAGCCTACTAGTCCCTGGCCTCCCACGGAGGAAAAGACCATGAATGGATGAAGGAAGCAAAGGAAGAACAGAGTGTATCTGAGAAATGGCATGTGACTGGGCAGGCCTGGGGCAGACTGCTGTAGCCAGCATTCATTAAGGATCACTGGATTTGTAGGTAATCATCATCACTGTCATGTCAGTGTCACCGCTGTTATAATTACAGATACTGCTTCTTTTATTTATTTTCTCTCCTGTTATTTTAGGTGTGGAGGGTACATGTGCAGGTTTTTTATGTGAGTCCGTTGCATGTCTCCAGGGTTTGGTATAGATTACTTCATCATCCCAGTAGTGAGTATAGTACCCAACAGGTAGTTTTTCCATCCTCATCCTCCTCTCACCCCCCACCCTCCAACCTCAAGTAGGCCCCAGTGTCTGTCGTTCCGTTGTGTCCAAGTGTATTCAGTGTCTAGCTCCCACTCATACATGAGAACATGCAGTATTGCTACTAAGTTTTGAGTACTTATGGTCCAGTCACTGTGGTCAGCATGTAACTTGATTTCTTATAGCATTAAACACACACACACACACACACACACACACACACACACACACACACACACGCACACACTCTCTTCCTAAGAGGTAAATATTACTTTTCCCATTGTGCTTAGCATAGGGAAACTGAGCCTTGGAGACAGATCAACTGACATGCCCAAGGCCAACCTCTGAGCTGGGACTGAAACCTATACTGATCTAACTCCACAACGCATGTCTCTAAGAGTCTCCACCAATTACACCCTCTTCAAATCATGGAAGGTATCTGAGAAGGGAGAGTAATGTGATCAGATTTATGTTCTATGAGGGTAACTGTGAAAACAAAAACAGAACGGCTAATCATTCATTTAGCCCGAGACACAGGCAATGTGTCTGTCTCCTTTCTATTTCAGCATTGCCCATGAGCTTTCTGAAGAATTTACCTGTGCAATGTATGACCTCAGAGCCTTAGTTAAGGAAACAGGTCAAGATGTACATTCAACATGGGCTGAATGAAAGCCTGTGGAATTCTGTGTGAGACTGGATAGCACAGCACTTAGCACAAAGGGTGGCTTTTTACTGAGAGAGCTGAAAAATCACCGCTTTGTTCTGGGGAATTTTCTGTGAGCCAGCACATCCCTGATGAAAAGTAGCCAGTGAACCCAGCACTTATCCCTCCAAGCTGAGAAACAGAAACCAGCTGCCACTCACCTTTAGCTGTCATATCAGAGTGCCACCAACTGCAGAGGTTAAATTCCACCAGGAACCTAAACAGATCGTGGAAAAGCCCAATGTTACTTCGCCATCCATGCCCGTATCACAGAACAGTGACATTCCGTATTCTTTACCATCGTTTACCTCATTTGAAAGAACAACATCACAATTTGGAGACATCAACACATTTGGATGAGTTACCACTGAATTTTTACTGGGCTTTATCTTTCTTGTGAAAGGCTATTTTAACCCCAAAGTCAGGTTTACCTAGACTCAAAGATTCCTAGATGAGAAATAATCTGCTGTATAGGCTGAAATACTTTTCTAGTTATTGTTCACCAGTTATTCAGTCCTGATATAATCTAATTTGATTCCATAGTAAAAAGCCATTTTCTAAAGAGCTTCTCCTCCCTTAGTTCAGAAATACAAATAGAATATTTTCTTCTACCAAGATCATGATCTGTAGTTCTGTAGTAATAAAAGATGCTTTCAAAATGAGTACTGTAACTCAATCTTGTTTCATCCCCCTCCGTGTCTCCGTGTGTCTGTGTGTGTGTGTGTGTGTGTGTGTGTGTGCAGGGAGGTGGAATAGACTTCTCTTTATGAAATTATATCATAATGCAACTTCATAAAAATCAACATTTCTCAATAGCTGATAAAGAATACAAAAATAATATAAATTATCCTCCAAATGGATGAAGAGAGATCAAAATTCAGTCATTTGTTTTTCAGGCTTATGGCTACTATTCCTAGCAGCTCTCTCTCAATCAGAATCCCAGTATTATCTGTTAATGTGCTTTCTCTGCCTCATGTGTGTATGGAGAATTTACTTCCTATTTGAATTCACAAACATTCTTTAATTAATATAGGTTACATTAAATTAAGAGGACAGTGACTATCCATCAAATTGTTTCTGTAATATGTCCAATATCTAGTCTGAAAGTTAAGACTTTCATCTTTGTGCCATTTCGTGTTACATAGGTTATAGACACAACCAACACCTCCGAACAAGACTACAGTTTGACAGAATAAACAATTAAATCACACCTGAGAAAGCCCCCAGCCCTAGCTGACAATCTCACAGGTACCCAACTGCACAGGCCAAGACAGCCCAAGTAGCATGGTGGACAGTCACAGCAGTGTGGTCTTCTGACCACAGCCCACCCAGGTGGCATTAAAAGCAGCCAGACATCCATGCAAAATTGAACAGTAACCACAATAAGTAAATGTGGTTGTGTACTGCAAACTGTTAGTCTGCTAAACAATGACATAATAGCATAAGGAGTGATCATGAATAACTTAATAAAAGATCACTTTTTTGGTCTCTATGTTCACTATTTTGAGATGTTTAATGAGGTTATCTCAGAGAACTAGGAATCTAATGGCTATTGAAAGCATGACTCACAATCTCTTAATTCACTTTAAGATACAAAAAAGAAAATATTAACACTTTTCAAAAAATGCAGCAAATTTTACTTACAAGACAAGTTCTGTCATTATCCATTTTACTGCAGAGAGGAAGGCATTATAAGGCTGAAAAGAAGAATTCAGTTCATTAAAAACAATGTACTGCACATAAAATTTGTAGTTTAATTTAGGGCTTTACATAAGGACAATGTTATTCTTCTAGAGAGATTGATATCATGTTAAAAACCAGTGGCATTCTAGCTAAGGGAAGAAAATTATTGGATACTGTATCCTAAAACTAACATTTTAAAACTTTGAACTCTTCTCTAGTGAGATGTGATTTATAAGTAAAATAAACCTGATCTAATACAAGGGTTATCAGTGGGAGGAAAAAGGAAGTTCAGCACTGGTTGCTTAAACCTTTACCCTCTAGGGGCTAATATTTTGAAGCTTAATGCTGAGGGGGCTGGAATCATATAACTAATTTCAAATGGTAATTTACAGGGGAGCCTCTTGGAAAGGTGATTCCCTGTTCTCCATCACTGTGTGTCGTTTATTAAAACAAGCAAAAATTGCACACACCTGATTTTAATGCCTTCCATGAAATATGTAGGATTTAAGCTGCCTTTTCTCACACTTACATATTTGGACTTGAAAAAAATGATAACCTTATAAACATGTGATTTTATCCTTGCTGAAAATCCCCTTCACTCTATAAAAGAAGGCATTGAAAGCCTAATCTTTATTTCAGAATATTTTAATTAAAAAAAGCAGTTGGATTGTTTACTCTGTGATATTTCCTATGTGGATAATTCAATTTCCTGAATTCTGGAAAATACCAAGTCTCCCCCTCAGTTGATTCTTTGTGCCTAGGTATGCCAGTTATGTGAATGGTGAGCAGACTTGAGAGACAGGCAATGACACTGGCAAATCCTGGGCTCTGGGCTCCAGATGTCAGGTCTAGAAAAATCTCAGAACCTTTTGTGGTTGCCTTTAGATATCAGAGAACTGAACTGCATGCTAAATCATGGCTTCTGCAGCTATAGCTGCTTAATCCCACCTTCTGAGAACTTTAGTTATAAGAACTAGAACTGAGAATGGAGGAATTATCCAGTTTTAAATGAAACAAGAACAAATTTATATGCCCTCAATCATTCTCAAAACTTTCCCAATCCAGCCAGAAAGTAAATGAGCAGAACAACAACAAAAGTGAGGCTCTTCCCAGCCCACCCAGATTTCAGACTTGGTGTATCTCTTGCTCTGATTCGACTGAGTGCTTCCACATCATTCCTTGAATCACAGGATTCTGAGCCCCCAGGATTAGGGTCAAATAAGGATGTGAACTTTTCACAGTTTCCTGAAACCACACTTTGCAGTCCTGTGGTTTTGCCATTACATTTTATGGCTTGAAAAATAATCATCTTGCTTTCAAAAAGACTGGGGTGGTCAGACCATGGGACAATGTTGCGTCTTTGTACCTGCTGGGATGGGTAGTGTGGGTCAGGGGTAGGAGAGAATGAATGAAAGGATTAAGGAAGCTTTAGGGGTTTCGGGGGGAAGGGGGAAGTAGGGGCAGCTCGCTCTGAGGCTAGGGGAAGGCACTAAGGCATTCTGTGCCAGGCATTGGCTCAATATATGAGTAAACGAAGGGATTATGCAAATGCCAGATTAAAAAATTTAAATGCACATTACCATTCAAAAGCATAAAGCCACTGAGCTTTCAAACCTAATGATGAAAACATGTCTTGGGAATGTTTTGTGTCTGGAAATATTCTTGCTAAGGTTAGGGGAGCTGGGTTTAGAAAGATATAGTGAGTCTCACTAA
This sequence comes from Plecturocebus donacophilus, assembly GCA_004027715.1. Classification (NCBI taxonomy): domain Eukaryota; kingdom Metazoa; phylum Chordata; class Mammalia; order Primates; family Pitheciidae; genus Plecturocebus; species Plecturocebus donacophilus. Next base: position 7,301 of record PVKP010052529.1, on the reverse strand, counting down.
AAAGCTGTATTTTTCAAAAATTCAACTCTTTAAGTTGCCTCTCAATAATTTGCCAGCTCTGAATCATTTCTTCCTCAGTGTAGGAGAACCGTGTTAATTATTTGGTTTTTAAATAATCCCCTTGTGAGATCTTACCTCTGTAAATTAGAAAGTACATACATTTTAAAACCAAAATGGCTTTTAAATGTTGTGTTTCAAACCAAATCTTAACGTTAATTTTTGGTATTTACAAAACAGTAACATTGTAAGGGTTATATTTAAACACATATGACAGACTATCCAGAGGTACACTGTATCTGGTTTTTTTTTCTGTGTTTTTGGGTATTGCTGACCACATTTACATTGTCTACGCATTGTAAATTATATTTTTAATTTGGGAGTAAATTAACGATAACAGTTAATTTCTGGCCATATGAAAGCCAGTTTTTAGTGGTACAATAGCCGTGTTGATTGATCATTATCTGTGACATCAGCAAGGAATCAGCTCCAGGGAAAATGATGCTGAAACCCAGTGGCATGATTAGGGGAGTGGGAGCATCTGTGATCAAAATGGGACTTGGGGCACAAGCTCACAATTCTATTACAAACTAAAAGTTCTGTTGAACAAAACCAAGTTCTTTTATATACAAATGAGAGAATTAACAGAACTTCTCCCTTTTTCTATCCGTCAAAAGGAGGCTGCTGCATTAATCCATCCATCAAAGACTTTAGACCTGTTTTTCATTCAGATAAACAGTGGATTTGAATTGAAACAGCACTGTTTTTTGTATGTTTTTTTTTTGAGAGGAAGTCTCACTTTGTTGCCCAGGCTGGAGTGCAGTGGCGTGATCTCGGCTCACTGCAACCTCCGCCTCTTGGGTTCGAGCAGTTCTCCTGCCTCAGCCTCCTGAGTAGCTGAGATTATAGGTGCGCACCACCATGCCTGGCTATTGTTTGTATTTTTGGTACAGATGGGGTTTCAGCATATTGGCCAGACAGGTCTCAAACTCCTGACCCAAGTGATCTGGCCACCTCGGCCTCCCAAAGTCCTGGGATTACAGGAGTGAGCCACCATGCCTGATCTGAAGTGTTTTTTTTTTTAATAAGTCAAAATGTTCATGATTTTGCAAAAAGATAAACTTGATCCAGAGGGTAAGATAACACTCAGACAGGGAGAAAGACAGAAATGTGCAGTTGTTTTTCCGGGTAACAGCACAGTACTTACATCCAGGAGGCCATGGGCACCGTCGCTGCTTTCCTTGTTGGCTCTACACATGGCCTGGTAGTCATAAAGGGTAATCCTACAGAAAAAAAAATGAAAGAGAGCTTCACTAAATGAGAAAACATGGGAACCAAATGATGCTACGTGCTACAAGGTGAGCAGTCACTATCATCAAGTGCAACAGTGACGAACACCACAGAGGCCCAACATGGATGATGAATGAGGGGCCTGGCAAAGCCCGGAGCTGGAGGCACAGTCATCCTATCACTTGGAATTTGAAGACCAAAGAGAATGAAGGTATTGGCAAGGGTAGAGGGGCATGAGGATCCACGTAACTTGATGAAACAGTCATTTGGTCTGAAGAAGGATGGTCTGCATTGAGCAAGATATTCCACAGGGAACGTGCTATTCTGAACTGGATTCCAAGCCCTGCATGGAACTTATTTGGGCCATGTCTCCATGGTGGAGGAGAACTAAGAAGAGCCACTTTGGGATGATAAAAAATGGCAGGATTCCATGTTTTCTAAAGCACCAGGAAACAGGTCTGGACCAAGATAAGCCCTATGCATTGACGATGTGTCAGAAACCCACTGGCTTGCTAATTGTAATCACTACTACTTACTGTCACCACCATAAGAGTGAATGTATCTTATTTTGAAAACAGCATAGCTTATGAAACAAAAACAAAAACAAAGTGGACATTTTTTTCTACATTGGAGATAAAAGTATAGCTTTCATCCCAATTATGACCTTCATTCAGTTGCAAAAATGTTTTACTTTAACACTATTCACTGTATTTTAATTCCCCCATCAACAATTTTACAAAGAAAAGGTGAATGGCAATTTCTGGTAGCACGTGTTGGGACCCAGAAACCATTACTCAAAATATGCTGCTTTGACATGAAACAGTCTCAAGGTCTCTCTGACCTTCCTCCCTGACTCCTTTACCCCCACAGTCTCTTAATGCTCTGTCTCTCTCTAACCAGAGGATGAAGCTGTTCTCTGAAGTTCCCTTATCTACCTAAAAGCCAGACCTGCCAAAGCGGAATACAATGGCCTTTCCTGACATTTCATTCACCAGTGAAGATTAAAACTCATATCACAGAGGAAGAGACTGAAAATGAAACACCGCACCTAGAGCCCAAACTTCTTCCCAACCCACTGTCAGCTCTCCATGCCATTCAATTTCCATTGAAATTATTTTCTAACCATTGTCTGAGCAGTAGGCCCACTCGTTTCCCCCCTCAAAAATCATGTATTATCCCTCAAGTAGCCATATTTCCCATTCTCCCCTCCCTCTATTAAGAAGGGTATTGAACCCTATTGGGTTACTGGGTAACTATTCTGCTATGATTGCCCCATGGTGTCCATATTAAAATAAATTTTGTATGCCTTTTTTTTCTATTCATCTGCCCTTTGTCAGTTCATTTTCAGCAAACCTTTGGGGGCACAGGTTCACCCCTGCACAGGTTCCCGTATTTAAATGGCATGAGCACCTCATCCCATACTTGAAAGGTATAGCTAAAGGAGTCTTACATTCCCACCCTTGCCTTCGGCATCCCCTCACACAGTGCCTAGCAGCCCAAAGGACAGATACTTAAAGTCCAGCCTGAGTTACAAAACAATGGCCAGATGAGATTTTAAACACTTTAATACATATTCTTCTACATGACTGGATGAAATTCTCCCCACAGGAATTCCTTTCTAGAACAGTACAACGCTTAATGTTGAGTGCACTTACTGCTGTGCTTGGAAAGACCTCTGGATGTAAAAGCTCCATGCAGCAGGACTGGTGTTGGCTGTGTTTCACACCTACCTCCAGCACCCAGGGCAGCACCCAGAATACAGAAGGCATTCAGTTGTAAAAGGGTGAATGCATAGATGGCTGCCTGATGGCATGAATGTTAAATAGATGATGACACAGCTGGGAACGAAGGGGTCAACTGCAAAATGTGAGGTGGGGGCCTCCTTATCTGGACAGTAAGTTACGGACATTACTGATAAATGGATTAACCAAAGTCATCTGTGGACACCAAGCAGAAACCAGCCACATTTGACTAAATGGAAGACGAAAGCCAGCTCCGAACCGGCAGCAGCCCACAGCACTCCTTAGGCAGCAAAGCCCAAGGGGATACCAGTGGTCATGTAGCCAGTCCTCTAGGTCTGTTCTTTACCAGGATATTTTTTCACTGTCCTCTGGCTTTTTTCCTTACAGAGATGCGAGCAAAAAGCTTGGAAGCTTTGTTTATACAAACAGAAATGAAGATCATAAATCAGCCAAGAATTAGGCCTGTGGATGCCCCCACCCCAATTTCTCACAGAAATGCTCTCACCATTGACACAGCCCCAGCACAAACCCAGACACCAGGATATGTCACACAATCAGCTGCAGACCACAATGGACAACTTTAATTGGTCCCTGACTGGCCTGCCATGCCACCATCTCCATCCTCACTCAGGAGATTTCTACAGGTACCCCTGCAAAGGCTTTCTAGCATTTGGCAAGAATTGGTATTGACTTATCCTTTTCCCACTGCCCGACGCTGTCTCTACAGCTAAGATGTGCCAGAGCCAGGCGAGAGGCATGTTCACAGGAACATGTATGTGCTTGGAGTCACATAGCCATGGATGCAGGATGTCCGTGGTTTCAAAATTGGTCCTGCTGTATATTCAGGGTGCATTCTTGAATAGGTTGCTGATTATCTACAAAGGCTTTGTTTCCTGACTTATTAAACAACTACAGAGACATTCCAAGTCTAAATAATCAGCTGTGTAGAAGTATACTAAAATAAGCTCTCAGTGTGCTAGCCTTGTTAAGAAGCTTACAACAGAAGACTGATTTTATTTTGTTAGACTTTGGGCTCTTAAAGCTGCACTGTTCCCAGAGGCTCAAGGGAAGGCAGTGTGACATAGTGAAAATGCCATCTCTGAAGTCAGTGATACCTGAGCTCAAATCCTAACTCATCCACTTATAGCAGTGTCTTTTTAACCCTGTTGGTGCCTCAGTTTCCTATCTGTGAAATGGTGAGAATGATGGCTACCTTATAGGGTGGTCATAGGGTTAGAGAAACTTATCTATGTTTTGCATTCAGCACAGTGCCTGGTACACAGGAAGTATTCAACAAGAGGCAGGGCAATGGGTGCTGTTATCACTATTAGTATCTTTTCATTGCCACTACTACTAATGGACTGGTGTTTAATACAATGGAAGTTGACACAAGCATTCCCAGCTGGCTGGAAGATGAACAAGCCTCCTGGTTTTCTTAGCTCATTGGCCCAGACAATGCAGAGTAAAATCCATGCTTTCTACTACAATACAAGGACACCCTCAGAAGCTGTGCTGGCGTTACCAAGAGATGATGCAGGAACTTCTGTCCATGGGCTTCTCAGTGGAGGGCAATGATAACAACAGCTGATGTCTACTGAACTCTGTTTAGCAACCATAAGCCAGGTACTCCTCTAAACACATCCCTGCAAGATAGATTACAATCATCTCCATTTTACAGAGGGGAAAACCAAGTCTTAGCCAGCCTAAATAACTATGCCCAAGTTCACATAGATCATTGGTGAAAGAGCCAGATTTAGCAGGGGGCCAAGCTGAATCCACCTCCTTTTGTCTTCTGCTGAGAAGCAGGCTCTAACAGATTCTAAGAAATGCTTAGACTTCAGACCTGCTCCCCAGCTTAGGGTCTGATTGGCACGTCACATGAAATGCTGTCAAAGATAAGGTCTCATAATCAATGTCCAGAATTAACTTTCAACCCAAGCTGAAGGGCTGACGAGGAGTCACCAAGCCAGAGTGACCAGTTGGCTACACTTGTGAATGCCTCTTATCATAATAACTAGTCTGACAGACAGATGGCAGGAAACTCAGGATTCTCCCTGGATCCTTTTCAAAGGCTCTAGTTTACGTGTTGGGGCTAAACTAAATTGCTGTGGGGCAGCCCCTAGGCCAAGGTTCCTGTCTTTTATTTATTTATTAACTATTACTTTAAGTTCTAGGATACATGTGCAGAACGTGCAGGTTTGTTACTCAAGAATACATGTGCCATGCTGGTTTGATATACCTATCAACTCGTCATCTAGGTTTAAAGCCCGGTGTACATTAGGTATCTGTCCTAATGCTCTCCCTCCCCTCGTCCCCACTTCTTTATTTCAGAAGGAGGCTTTCCTGATACTATTGCCATTGAGGAGGCTACAAAATAAACCTTCCCTGTCTTCTCCACACTTGGACAGCTTTAACTAGATGTTGCAGAAAGAAACTTCCAGATTATTACCCTTTTTGAAGTGATTCTGTGACTGTTTTAAATCACTCCATTTTGTGGCTACCTGTATCCTGTTCGGCTGATTATAGTTAAAGAACATGATAATTGCCTGCCCTCATTTGACTCTAAAATCAGCTCTGAGAATCATGCCCAGCCCAAGACTGGTGCTGTGTGCTGCAGTACGCAGCAGTGGGGGTGTATTGTTATTACAGATAACATGCCTTAGTCTCCATGACATCACCTCCAGGCCACTCCAACCGACTTATCATTAGTATCACTGTGTGCCCACACAGATGGGTGGAACTTTGAAACTTTAAACTTTAACACAAGGCAGATACAGCCTCTGAAGCAGCAGCTCAAAACAACACAAACAAACCCTGGTAGCCCTGCACCCACGCTGGGTAGAGCCTTGGACGACAAACTCATGACATTAGGACATGTTTAAAGCCATTTTGCTGATACTGTTCTTTTCCAACTAGACAAAAATCCTGACCAAGAAAAATATTTGCTCTAAGAATTATCAGGCTGCATTTTCACAGCATAAGCTCAGTCAATTTAGGCTGGTTAGCAACTGTGGGGCTCAACATTTATTAGACACCTACTATGTACCATGACACCAGGTCATTTTCCTGTAATGATTCACTGAATTAGCTCACTTTGGCTAAACAACTGGCCTAACACAATCTTGAAACAGCTTGATGTTTGCAAACACAGCCCTAAACACAGGAAAAGGGAGGCATTTGACATAGAGACCCATCATGGAACATAATTAAGCAATTCCTAATAGCAAAGTCTGAGGAGTGACTCACTAAGGTAGCATGTAAAATATGTATTGTTTGTTATACTGTAAGATGTGTCCTCTAGGGGCAGCTTTCAACTTGCAATTGAAAAGGCATGGGGTAGGAACATAGAAATGCTTAACAAAGCGTCTGTAGCCATGGGAAGCCCTGATTCTTACATCTCACAAAGCCAGGAAAGTAGAAAGCTTAACCTGTTGATAGGAATGCTAACAGAACACCCAAAATGTGCTCTCCCTTCTCTTCTGCTTGTATCAGTCACCATCTCATCTCACAGCAACTTCTCGCAGAAATGGCACTGTTGTTAAGGATCAGTGCAGTGTCCCTAACATAGCAGAGTCAGTGAATTTAGGAACTCCTGGTCCTACTGCCTTTGAGTGCTCCAGCTGGAGATTAGTCAAACAAGTTTAGCTAATGAGCACCCATCATTAGCCAAGAATAAACCTCACACAAGCTACCAGGACCTCTCAGGGTTCACTGCCAAACACTGAATGGGGAGCAGTGAAAAAGCATCACTCATTGGTAGATAAGCAGAGGGTCTGTAGGCACCAAATCAACCCCTTTCTTCAACAGGTGCTGATAATATAAAGAGAAACAAAGTTGTAGCTACTGAGATATTAATCTCATCAGCCTGGCCAGCAGGGCAAAACCCCATCACTATTAAAAATACAAATTAGCTGAGCATGGTGGCATGCACCTGTAGTCCTAACTAATCAGCAGGCTAAGACATGAGAACTGCTTGAACCCAGGAGGTGGAGGCTGCAGTCAACTGAGACTGTGTCACTGCACTCCAGCCTGGGTGTGGGTGATAGAGTGAGACTCCATCTAAAAAAAAAAAAAAGCATTCCCTTTGAAATCCGGCACTAGACGAGGATGCCCTCTCTCACCACTCCTGTTCAATATAGTACTGGAAGTTCTAGCCAGAGCAATCAGGCAAGAAAAAGAAATAAAAGGTATTCAAATAGGAAAGGAGGAAATCAAATTGTCTCTATTTGCAGACGACATGATTGTATATCTAGAAGACCCCATCGTCTCAGC